>CM076531.1:1351976-1554476 GCA_038429875.1 Poecile montanus
TGTGTTTGTGAAGACTTTTACTGGGTAATAATGAAGGATTCTGCTTTCCAGTCAATCTGGGATTCCCTTTGTCCGACCTCGGTGCCTGCCGTGTCTCCTGTTGGAATAATCCTCAAACATCCCTAAAAACTCCTCCAACTTTTCCTGTCGTGGTCTTTGCGTCCTGCTGGGGAGCCAGGGGTTATCCCGAGGGGAAGGAGCTGTAAAAAATGAGGATTCTTTGGTGATGGAATCGTGGAATTCTGGAATGGTTTGAGTTGGAAGGGACCTTAAAGCTCATCCCGTTACCCCGGGGTGCTCCAAGCCCCATCCTTGGACACTTCCAGGGGCAATCCCAGTTTTTTAAATTTAATTTTTTTTTTTAATTTATTATTTAATTTATTATTTATTTTTTTAATTGGTAAATAAACCACATTCCCAAATCCATCCAAGTTTTATATTGAATTAAATTTTTATTTCGGATTTTTGCACGCCAAGGGCTCGGTCCTGGCCAGGCTGAGCTGATTTGGCCTCACAAAGGAGCTGTTGTTCAAAAACGGTTCAAAATTGGTGGAATTTTAAAATGGGATGGAAAAAACCAAAGAATTTTGTGGCCACTTTTTTTTTTGGGAAGATATCATAAAATTCTGGAATGGTTTGAGTTGGAAGAAACCTTAAAGCTCATCCCGTTACCCCAGGGTGCTCCAAGCCCCATCCTTGGACACTTCCAGGGGCAATCCCACTCTTAAATTTAAAATAATTTATTTTATTTATTTATTTTTAATTGATAAATAAACCACATCCCCAAATCCATCCAAGTTTTATATTGAATTCTATTTTTATTTTGGATTTTTGCACGCCAAGGGCTCGGTCCTGGCCAGGCTGAGCTGATTTGGCCTCACAAGGGAGTTGTTGTTCAAAAACGGTTCAAAATTGGTGGAATTTTAAAATGGGATGGAAAAAACCAAAGAATTGTGTGGTCACCTATTGTGGCCAGGTTGTTTTTTGGGGAAGATAAAGAATCATGGAATGGTTTGAGTTGGAAGGAACCTTAAAGCTCATCCCGTTACCCCAGGGTGCTCCAAGCCCCATCCTTGGACACTTCCAGGGGCAATCCCAGTTTTTTAAATATAAAATAATTTTATTTATATTTTTTTTAAATTGATAAATAAACCACATCTCCAAATCCATCCAAGTTTTATATTGAATTCTATTTTTATTTCAGATTTTTGCACGCCAAGGGCTCGGTCCTGGCCTGGCTGAGCTGATTTGGCCTCACAAAGGAGCTGTTGTTCAAAATTGGTGGAATTTTAAAATGGGATGGAAAAAAACCAAAGAATTTTGTGGTCACCTATTGTGGCCCCTATTTTTTGGGGGAAAATAAAGAATTCTGGAATGGTTTGAGTTGGAAGGGACCTTAAAGCTCATCCCGTTACCCCAGGGTGCTCCAAGCCCCATCCTTGGACACTTCCAGGGGCAATCCCACTCTTAAATTTAAAATAATTTATTTTATTTATTTTTTTTTAATTGGTAAATAAACCACATCCCCAAATCCATCCAAGTTTTATATTGAATTCTATTTTTATTTCGGATTTTTGCACGCCAAGGGCTCGGTCCTAACCCAAACCCTAACCCTGGCCTGGCTGAGCTGATTTGGCCTCACAAAGGAGTTGTTGTTCAAAATTGGTGGAATTTTAAAATGGGATGGAAAAAACCAAAGAATTTTGTGGCCACTTTTTTTTTTGGGAAGATATCATAAAATTCTGGAATGGTTTGAGTTGGAAGGGACCTTAAAGCTCATCCCGTTACCCCAGGGTGCTCCAAGCCCCATCCTTGGACACTTCCAGGGGCAATCCCACATTCTTAAATTTAAAATATTTTTTTTTTTAATTTATTATTTATTTTTTTAATTGGTAAATAAACCACAT
Source organism: Poecile montanus (assembly GCA_038429875.1). Taxonomy (NCBI): domain Eukaryota; kingdom Metazoa; phylum Chordata; class Aves; order Passeriformes; family Paridae; genus Poecile; species Poecile montanus. The sequence continues at coordinate 1,353,884 of CM076531.1, forward strand.
CCCCAAATCCATCCAAGTTCTTTATTGAATTCTATTTTTATTTCGGATTTTTGCACGCCAAGGGCTCGGTCCTGGCCAGGCTGAGCTGATTTGGCTTCACAAGGGAGTTGTTGTTCAAAAATGGTTCAAAATTGGTGGAATTTTAAAATGGGATGGAAAAAAATCAAAGAATTTTGTGGTCACCTATTGTGGCCACTATTTTTTGGGGGAAAATAAAGAATTCTGGAATGGTTTGAGTTGGAAGGAACCTTAAAGCTCATCCCGTTACCCCGGGGTGCTCCAAGCCCCATCCTTGGACACTTCCAGGGGCAATCCCAGATTCTTAAATTTAAAATAATTTATTTTATTTATTTATTTTTAATTGGTAAATAAACCACATCCCCAAATCCATCCGAGTTTTATATTGAATTCTATTTTTATTTTGGATTTTTGCCCGCCAAGGGCTCGGTCCTAACCCAAACCCTAACCCTGGCCTGGCTGAGCTGATTTGGCCTCACAAAGGAGTAATTGTTCAAAATTGGTGGAATTTTAAAATGGGATGGAAAAAACCAAAGAATTGTGTGGTCACCTATTGTGGCCACTATTTTTGGGGGGAAAATAAAGAATTCTGGAATGGTTTGAGTTGGAAGGGACCTTAAAGCTCATCCCGTTACCCCGGGGTGCTCCAAGCCCCATCCTTGGACACTTCCATTTTTTTAAATTTAAAATAATTTTTTTATTATTATTATTTTATTTTTATTTTTTTTTAATTGGTAAATAAGCCACATCTCCAAATCCATCCAAGTTTTTTGTGTCCAAGAATATATTGTAAATATATATTTACATTTAATATATTTTAATACATTTAATATATTTTACATTATATATTTATTTATATATGTAAATATATTTATCTATTATTGTATATATTAAATATATATTTTACATATGTTATATTAAAATATATTTATTAATATATACGTATTATATAATATATATTTATATAAATATTTTTATGTATTATCTAAAGATATCTATTTCTATATATTTATATTTATATAATTATCATATATATTTATGTAAATATATTTATATATTATATATAAATATATATTTCTATATATTTATTATATTTATATATTTATTATAAATTATATATTATATATTATATATTATGTTTTTATATATCATATATAATATGTGTTATATTATATATTAATATATATAATTTTTATATAATAGATAGTATATTATATATTAATAATAATTTATTATTATTAATAATAATATATAATATATTATATAATAATATATAATATTATTATATTTTATATTAAAATATATTTATTTTTATAGAAAATAATTTCTATTTTTTTTTCTATAAAACCAATAATTTAATTTTTAAATTTTTTTTCTATAATAATTTTTTCTATAAAAAATAATTTTTTCTATAAAAATTATAGAATTTTTTCTACAAAAAACTGACCCCTAGGAAATTTCCTATTCTGAGAATCCAGCTCAAACCCCACCTGTTCCAGGAGGAGGCATTTTTGGGTTTTTTTTCGTTTGTTTCTGTATTTGGATGTCTTTTTTAATTTTATCTTGAAAAGGATTCGCGTCTCCTTTTCATGAAAAATGGGAATTGTGGCAGCTGCTGTGCCGTGTCTGTCCCTGTTTACGTGACTTGGTGGCTTTCAGGAGATCTGAGAATTCAGGTTTAGAGCCAAAATGTTTGCCCAGTATAAACCAGTTCATCCCAGTGCTTCACCACCCACTGCTGAGGCTGGGATTGGGGGGAAAAAATCAGGCAAAATGGGGATGGGATGGGATGGGAGAAAAATGGGATAAAACGGGGTTGGGATGAGGGGAAATTATGGGGGAAATGGGGCTGGGATTGGGAAAAATGGGAGGAAAATTGGGGTGGGGAGAAAAGGGGAGAAAACACCTGGAATGGAGGAAAATGGAGAATTCTGGATTGGGTAAAAATGGGGAAAACTGGAGATTCTGGTTTAGGGATGTGGTGAAAACCCCAGGAAAAGGAGTTCCTGGGAATCCAGGTGACCATTTTCCCTCATCCCAGCCCTCTTCTATCCCATTTTCCTCCATCTCATCCTCATTTTTCCCAATTTTTCTTGTTCTGTCCCATTTTCCTCCATCCCATCCTCTTTTTTCCTGATTTTTCCTGGTTTTTCCCATTTTCCTCCATCCCATCCTCATTTTTCCCAATTTTTCCTGTTCTGTCCCATTTTCCTCCATCTCATCCTCATTTTTCCCAATTTTTCCTCTTCTGTCCCATTTTCCTCCATCCCATCCTCTTTTTTCCTGATTTTTCCTGGTTTTTCCCATTTTCCTCCATCCCATCCCCATTTTTCCTGGTTTTATCCCATTTTCCTCCATCCCATCCTCATTTTTCCCAATTTTTCCTGGTTTTATCCCATTTTCCTCCATCCCATCCTCATTTTTCCTGATTTATCCTGGTTTTATCCCATTTTCCTCCATCCCATCCTCGTTTTTCCTGTTCTATCCCATTTTCCTCCATCCCATCCTCGTTTTTCCCCATTTTTCCTGTTTTATCCCATTTTCCTCCATCCCATCCTCATTTTTCCCAATTTTTCCTGGTTTTATCCCATTTTCCTCCATCCCATCCTCGTTTTTCCTCTTCTGTCCCATTTTCCTCCATCCCATCCTCTTTTTTCCTGATTTTTCCTGGTTTTTCCCATTTTCCTCCATCCCATCCTCATTTTTCCCAATTTTTCCTGGTTTTATCCCATTTTCCTCCATCCCATCCTCATTTTTCCCAATTTTTCCTGGTTTTTCCCATTTTCCTCCATCCCATCCTCGTTTTTCCCAATTTTTCCTGTTCTATCCCATTTTCCTCCATCCCCTCCTCATTTTTCCTGGTTCTCCCATTTTCCTCCATCCCCTCCTCGTTTTTCCCGATTTTTCCTGGTTTTTCCCATTTTCCTCCATCCCATCCTCATTTTTCCCAATTTTTCCTGTTCTGTCCCATTTTCCTCCATCCCCTCCTCGTTTTTCCTGGTTTTTCCCATTTTCCTCCATCCCATCCTCATTTTTCCTGATTTTTCCTGGTTTTATCCCATTTTCCTCCATCCCATCCTCATTTTTCCTGTTCTATCCCATTTTCCTCCATCCCATCCTCATTTTTCCCAATTTTTCCTGGTTTTATCCCATTTTCCTCCATCCCATCCTCGTTTTTCCCGATTTTTCCTGGTTTTATCCCATTTTCCTCCATCCCATCCTCATTTTTCCTGATTTATCCTGGTTTTATCCCATTTTCCTCCATCCCCTCCTCGTTTTTCCTGGTTTTTCCCATTTTCCTCCATCCCCTCCTCATTTTTCCTGGTTTTATCCCATTTTCCTCCATCCCATCCTTGTTTTTCCTGTTCTATCCCATTTTCCTCCATCCCCTCCTCATTTTTCCCAATTTTTCTGTTCTGTCCCATTTTCCTCCATCCCATCCTCATTTTTCCTGATTTATCCTGGTTTTTCCCATTTTCCTCCATCCCATCCTCATTTTTCCCAATTTTTCCTGATTTTATCCCATTTTCCTCCATCCCATCCTTGTTTTTCCTGTTCTATCCCATTTTCCTCCATCCCCTCCTCATTTTTCCCGATTTTTCCTGTTCTATCCCATTTTCCTCCATCCCCTCCTCGTTTTTCCTGGTTTTTCCCATTTTCCTCCATCCCATCCTCATTTTTCCCAATTTTTCCTGGTTTTATCCCATTTTCCTCCATCCCATCCTCGTTTTTCCTGATTTTTCCTGTTCTGTCCCATTTTCCTCCATCCCATCCTCGTTTTTCCTGTTCTATCCCATTTTCCTCCATCCCATCCTCATTTTTCCTGGTTTTATCCCATTTTCCTCCATCCCCTCCTCATTTTTCCCAATTTTTCCTGTTCTATCCCATTTTCCTCCATCCCATCCTCGTTTTTCCCCATTTTTCCTGGTTTTTCCCATTTTCCTCCATCCCATCCTCGTTTTTCCCCATTTTTCCTGGTTTTATCCCATTTTCCTCCATCCCATCCTCGTTTTTCCCCATTTTTCCTGGTTTCCCCCCGATCCCACCCTCGGCATCCACAGGAGCCGGTGAAACACCGCTCTGTACTGGATTTTACTGGGTTATACTGGATTTTACTGGGTTATACTGGATTTTACTGGGTTATACTGGATTTTACTGGGTTATACTGGATTTTACTGGGTTATACTGGGTTTTACTGCCTTGTGGTCTGTCTCCATGCTTGGAAAACCACCGGAATACAAATCAGGAATTCTCCATCTCAACCCAAGCGTGATCAGGGAGAGAACACCCCCAACCCTCACCGCCCACCCCGACCCAGGGCGGGGCAGGAGGAGCCGGAAAAAAAGGAGGCTGAGGAATTCCAGAGTGGAATTTCCCAGGTGTGCAGTGTTTGTATTTATCTGTAATTCTTTCTCACAGGTACCTTTAACATTTGTCTGGCTTAAATTTCATGGGCGCCGCCGGGATCCCTGCAGCCGGTAAAGGGCGAGGGTAAGGTTTTTGTCATCGTTTGGGCTCTTATTTCTTTCCAACAGCCCCTTCTCTCTTTTCTTCTCCGTGTGTGTGTGTGTCTCTCTTCTTTTTCTCTCTCTTTTTTTCCCACTGATCTCTTCCCCTCTTGTTCTTTTCTCAACCACATTATTTCCTTCCAGGTCGGTTCAGTCAAGTGAAGTAGGCAGCTGGTGTCATGGCTTCGGTATTTGGGGCGGCCCAGGTGGCTCCTGGGCTGGGCAATCAGGGTTAGGGGATCCAATCTAACAGTCTGGAACATTTTTTTCTTTTTTTTTTTTTTTTATTTCTTTCTTTATTTTTATTGTCGTTTTTTTGTCGTTTTTTTATGATTTTATTTCCTTTTTTTTTTAATTTTTTTTTGTTTTTTTTTTATTTTTTTCGCGATTTTTTTTTTGTTGTTGTCGCTTTTTTTTTTTTCTCTCTCTCTTTTTGCTTTGCTTTTTTTCTATTTTTTTTCTATTTTCTGTGTAGGTCTCTTTAGTCAGCCTTATAGCTAATGCCCTGGGCTACTCGGAACTAGGTGCCATAAAATCCCTTAGGACACTAAGAGCCTTGAGGCCTTTAAGAGCGTTATCCCGATTTGAGGGGATGAGGGTAAGAATTCCATCAGCAGCTGATCCTTCTGCATGCCCGTGGAGCGGTTTGATTTAATAAAAGCATGCTAGAACTGATCCAAAAAAAAAAGATTTAAAAACTCCAAACAGAATCATGATGCAGCTGCTGACTCGATCACCTCTACGTTGGATGTAACACCGCTGCACCCTCCCCTCTTAACGAAGGGAGATGCATCAGCTGCCTCATTACATTAATTAGTGGCCCAAAGCACTTTGCCATTTCGTAGCCCATGTCGCCACTTGGCTGTTCTCATTTGGCCTGGCTTTGACCTCCAGCATCCGAGGGGCTTCTCAGCTTTTTGAGGAATTTTTAATTTTTAGGGAGAATCACCAGGTGCAAAAAAAAAAGCAGAATTGGAACCACATCGGGGATTTTTTTCTGGATTTTTCCAGGTGTTGGTGGAATTGGATTGAATGATTTTTTGAATTATTTTGAATTATTTTTTGGTCTAAAGGGGGTTTAAAAAAAGGGAATAAAACTTCATGGGGTGGAGCTCAGCTCTTTGGGAATTTTGGTTTCATTCCTCTTGTTGCACCTCGTTGTTCTCAGTCCAGTCTGCTGGTGACTGGCAGCCTTGTCTGGTGGTGAAACTTTTCCTTTCTGTCCCTTTTTCCTTTTTTTTCCACGCTTTTTTTGGTCCCTGTCCTGTCACTGTGGAACCAGAACAAAGCACAAGCAAAGCATTGAACTTTAAAAGTTTTCCTTGAATTGGTGCTGGCACCGCTCCCTCGGGTGTTTCAATTATTACATGATTTCAATTTCAATTTCAATTTCAAAATATTACATGATTTCAATTTCAATTTCAAAATATTTCAATTGCAGCCTCTGAAATTCTGACATTTTTGGTGCTTTTTAAAAATTTTTTTTCCCCCATTTGGGATTGAAAAAGTCTCCTAAGAACATGCAAAAAATATAAATTATGTAGTAAAAAAAACGAAATCGATTTTGTATAAATGGATTTTGCAGGTGCTCTGAAGAATGTGGGGTTTTGTGCTAAATCCCAGTTAGATCATAACCAGAGAATAATGCAAGAAAATCACATTTTTTAAAGGATAAAGGAAGGGGAAAACAGTTTTTAATTCAGGAGCAATTCCACCTGGATCCTCCTGATTTCTGCATCCAAAATCCAGCACAAGGAGCTGAGGAATTCAAAAAATTCCCTGGGGAGCGACAGAAATCCCTGAGCTCCAAATCCAAGGGAGTTTCTTCTTCCCCAAAAACTTCTCCTGCTGTAATTTCCTTGTGCCACCAATTTAATTCTAAAATTATTTTAATTCTAAAATTCTTTTCTGAATCCCCAGAAAAGGCACAAAGGAAATAAAATTCCAGTTCCACAAAGGTGGATTTTTCTTCTGGGCTGGGTTTGGGTCCCACCCAGGAGTTTGATGACAAAGAACAGGCTTAGCACTAAACCTGAAATAAAATATCAATAAAGCTGGAGAAAATAAAAGCTTTTATTTCTATAGAAAAACAAATAATGAATAATAAACCTGGAGAAAATAAAAGCTTTTATTTCTATAGAAAAACAAATAATAAACCTGGAGAAAATAAAAGCTTTTATTTCTATAGAAAAATAAATAATAAACCTGGAGAAAATAAAAGCTTTTATTTCTATAGGAAAATAAATAATAAACCTGGAGAAAATAAAAGCTTTTATTTCTATAGAAAAATAAATAATAAATAATCAACCTGGAGAAAATAAAAGCTTTTATTTCTATAGAAAAATAAATAATAAATAATAAACCTGGAGAAAATAAAAGCTTTTATTTCTATAGAAAAATAAATAATAAACCTGGAGAAAATAAAAGCTTTTATTTCTATAGAAAAATAAATAATAAATAATAAACCTGGAGAAAATAAAAGCTTTTATTTCTATAGAAAAACAAATAATAAATAATAAACCTGGAGAAAATAAAAGCTTTTATTTCTATAGAAAAATAAATAATAAATAATAAACCTGGAGAAAATAAAAGCTTTTATTTCTATAGAAAAATAAATAATAAATAATCAACCTGGAGAAAATAAAAGCTTTTATTTCTAGAGAAAAATAAATAATAAATAATCAACCTGGAGAAAATAAAAGCTTTTATTTCTATAGAAAAATAATTAATAAATAATCAACCTGGAGAAAATAAAAGCTTTTATTTCTATAGAAAAATAAATAATAAATAATAAACCTGGAGAAAATAAAAGCTTTTATTTCTATAGAAAAATAAATAATAATAATAAACCTGGAGAAAATAAAAGCTTTTATTTCTATAGAAAAATAAATAATAAACCTGGAGAAAATAAAAGCTTTTATTTCTATAGAAAAATAAATAATAAATAATAAACCTGGAGAAAATAAAAGCTTTTATTTCTATAGAAAAATAAATAATAAATAATCAACCTGGAGAAAATAAAAGCTTTTATTTCTGTAGAAAAATAAATAATAAACCTGGAGAAAATAAAAGCTTTTATTTCTATAGAAAAATAAATAATAAATAACAAACCTGGAGAAAATAAAAGCTTTTATTTCTATAGAAAAATAAATAATAAACCTGGAGAAAATAAAAGCTTTTATTTCTATAGAAAAATAAATAATAAACCTGGAGAAAATAAAAGCTTTTATTTCTACAGAAAAACAAATAATAAACCTGGAGAAAATAAAAGCTTTTATTTCTATAGAAAAATAAATAATAAATAATCAACCTGGAGAAAATAAAAGCTTTTATTTCTATAGAAAAATAAATAATCAACCTGGAGAAAATAAAAGCTTTTATTTCTATAGAAAAATAATTAATAAATAATCAACCTGGAGAAAATAAAAGCTTTTATTTCTATAGAAAAATAAATAATAAATAATCAACCTGGAGAAAATAAAAGCTTTTATTTCTATAGAAAAATAAATAATAAATAATAAACCTGGAGAAAATAAAAGCTTTTATTTCTATAGAAAAATAAATAATAATAATAAACCTGGAGAAAATAAAAGCTTTTATTTCTATAGAAAAATAAATAATAAACCTGGAGAAAATAAAAGCTTTTATTTCTATAGAAAAATAAATAATAAACCTGGAGAAAATAAAAGCTTTTATTTCTATAAAAAAATAAATAATAAATAATCAACCTGGAGAAAATAAAAGCTTTTATTTCTATAGAAAAATAAATAATAAATAATAAACCTGGAGAAAGTAAAAGCTTTTATTTCTATAGAAAAATAAATAATAAATAATCAACCTGGAGAAAATAAAAGCTTTTATTTCTATAGAAAAATAAATAATAAACCTGGAGAAAATAAAAGCTTTTATTTCTATAGAAAAATAAATAATAAACCTGGAGAAAATAAAAGCTTTTATTTCTATAGAAAAATAATTAATAAATAATAAACCTGGAGAAAATAAAAGCTTTTATTTCTATAGAAAAATAATTAATAAATAATAAACCTGGAGAAAATAAAAGCTGTTTTTAAGCCCTGCTGGGGAGAAGATTCCTGGTGTACAATCAGGGAATTTTCACATTTAAAGTGGGGGATTTTCACCAAAAATTTGCTTTTTAGGAGTGCAGCCCTGTCAGCCACCTCCACCCAATTCTTTATTTTTGGAGACAAATATCAGTTTCCATCCAACCAGAGCAATTCCTGTGAATTCCAGGGAATTCTGAGACCTGAAATATCTTTGCAAAGGAGACTGAAATTGGAGTTCTTTGCTTTTCTCTCCTCCATTGCAATCTGCATTTCCAGGAGCTTGCTGTGCTCTCCGCTCGGTCAGGGTTTGATGTGCATGCACACAAAAGCCATGTTCCTCCTTTGGATCCTTCTGGAAACTTCTGTGGATTCCAGGCACCAGAAATGACCCTGAGGGATGTGGCAGGATCTCACCCTTTTATTTTTTGTAGCTGGAATAAATCAGTGTATTTATATTAATATTTATATATATTTATATATATTTTATATATTTATATTTATATTTATATTTATATTTATATTTATATTTATATATATTTATATATCAGTGACCCCAAAGTGCAGTAGCTGGAATAAATCAGTGTATTTGTATTTATATTTATATTTATATATATTTTTATATATATTTATTTATCAGTGACCCCAAATTGCAGTAGCTGGAATAAATCAGTGTATTTATATTTATATTTATATTTATTTTTATATATTTTATATATTTATATTTATATTTATATATATTTATATATCAGTGACCCCCCAAAGTGCAGTAGCTGGAATAAATCAGTGTATTTATATTTGTATTTATATTTTATATATCAGTGACCCCCAAAGTGCAGTGGCTGGGATAAATCAGTGTATTTGTATTTATATTTATATTTATATTTATATTTATATTTATATTTATATTTATATTTATATTTATATTTATATTTATATTTATATAAATATTTATATAAATATTTATATAAATATTTATATAAATATATAAATATGTATTTATCATATATATATTATATATCATTGACCCCCAAATTGCAGTAGCTGGAATAAATCAGTGTATATTTATATTTATATTTATATTTATATTTATATTTATATATATTTATATATATTTATATATATTTATATATCAGTGACCCCCAAATTGCAGTGGCTGGGATAAATCAGTGTATTTGTATTTATATTTATATATATTTATATATATTTATATATATTTATATATCAGTGACCCCCCAAAGTGCAGTGGCTGGGATAAATCAGTGTATATTTATATATCAGTGACCCCCAAAGTGCAGTAGCTGGAATAAATCAGTGTATTTGTATTTATATATATTTATATATATTTTTATATATATATATAAATATATATAAATATATATATATATCATATATATCAGTGACCCCTCAAAGTGCAGTAGCTGGAATAAATCAGTGTATTTATATTTATATTTTATATATCAGTGACCCCCAAAGTGCAGTGGCTGGAATAAATCAGTGTATTTGTATTTATATATATTTATATATATTTATATATCAGTGACCCCAAATTGCACTAGCTGGAATAAATCAGTGTATTTATATTTATATTTATATATATTTATATATATTTTATATATTTATATTTATATTTATTTATATATCAGTGACCCCAAAGTGCAGTGGCTGGGATAAATCAGTGTATTTATATTTGTATTTATATTTATTTATATATCAGTGACCCCCAAAGTGCAGTAGCTGGAATAAATCAGTATATTTTTATTTATATATATTTATATATATTTATATATATATATATAAATATAAATATATATATATATATAATATATATCAGTGACCCCAAAGTGCAGTAGCTGGAATAAATCAGTGTATATTTATATTTATATTTATTTATATATCAGTGACCCCCAAAGTGCAGTGGCTGGGATAAATCACTGTATTTGTATTTATATTTTATATATCAGTGACCCCAAATTGCAGTAGCTGGAATAAATCAGTGTATTTGTATTTATATTTATTTATATTTATATATATTTATATATCAGTGACCCCCAAAGTGCAGTAGCTGGAATAAATCAGTGTATTTGTATTTATATATATTTATATATATTTTTATATATATATATAAATATATATAAATATATATATATATCATATATATCAGTGACCCCTCAAAGTGCAGTAGCTGGAATAAATCAGTGTATTTGTATTTATATATTTATATATATTTATATATATATATATATAAATATATAAATATATATATATATTATATATCAGTGACCCCAAAGTGCAGTGGCTGGGATAAATCAGTGTATTTATATTTGTATATATTTATATATATTTATATTTATATGTATATGTATATTTATATTTATATTTATATTTATATTTATATTTATATTTATATATTTATATATTTATATATATATATATATGTATATATATGGGAGAAGGGACCAGGACCAGCTCCTGTCCCACCCCTGGGGCTCCCCACGACTTCCAGAACCAAGGGCTAACCATGGTTTTTATTATTGTGTTCATTAATTAATCTAAATCAGGAATCTTAATTAGGAGATCTCCATCAAAGGCTGAATTGGAGTTTTCCTTCCTAATTCACCCTAAACTAAGGCACCCTCTGAGCTGCCTCTATTAAAAACTCACATTTATATTGGCCAGGGACGCTTTTCAAATTAAAAAAATTGAAATTAGGGAAGAGGTGAGGTGTGACAAAAGCCGTCCCTGGGGGTTTTTGGCACCCTCTGAGCTGCCTCTATTAAAAACTCACATTTATATTGGCCAGGGACGCTTTTCAAATGAAAAAATGGGAATTAGGGAAGAGGTGAGGTGTGACAAAAGCCATCCCTGTGGGTTTTTGGTGTAGTTTTGAGGAAGGAACATGGCTTTTCTGTCCTCAGGTGCCTGCCAGGTGCATGCTGAGCCAACACGAGTGGCCTTGCTTTGTTCACTATTTAATCTGGATGTTGTTAATTGGTGCTTTAATGTCACCACGGTGATGCTGGGCTGGGTCCTGACCCCACTGCTGTGGTTTTTTGGTGGGGTCAGGACCAGGCTCGGAGTGAAAACAGCTTTGTTTGAATGTGGGGAATGGCTGGAATTCAGCTCCTGGCTGATAAAATCCTGGATCCACCAGAAAAAGCTTCTGAGAAAATTACAAACTCTCGTCCGTGAGAGTCTGAGCAATTCGAATCAGATGAAAGAATTGCTGAAGAGCAAAATAAATCAACAAAATAAATAAAAAAAATAAATCAACAAAATGAATCAATAGAATAAATCAACAGAATAAATCAACAGAATAAATAAAAAAAAAATAAATCAACAAAATGAATCAACAGAATAAATCAACAAAATAAATCAACAGAATAAATCAACAAAATAAATCAACAAAATAAATCAACAGAATAAATCAACAAAATAAATTAAAAAAAAAAATCAACAAAATACATCAACAAAATAAATAAACAAAATAAATCAACAAAATAAATAAAAAAAAATCAACAAAATGAATCAATAGAATGAATCAACAAAATAAATAAAAAAATAAATCAACAAAATAAATCAACAAAATAAATAAAAAAAATAAACAAAATGAATCAACAGAATAAATAAACAAAATAAATCAACAAAATAAATCAACAGAATAAATAAACAGAATAAACAAAATAAATCAACAAAATAAATCAACTAAATAAATCAACAAAATAAATCAACAGAATAAATAAACAAAATAAATCAACAAAATAAATCAACAAAATAAATAAACAAAATAAATAAACAAAATAAATTTAAAAAAATAAATCAAAATGAATCAACAGAATAAACAACACAAAATAAATCAACAAAATAAATCAACAGAATAAATCAACAAAATAAATAAAAAAAATAAATCAACAGAATAAATCAACAAAATAAATAAAAAAATAAACCAACAAAATAAACAAAATAAATCAACAAAATAAATCAACAAAATATATAAAAAAAATAAATCAACAAAATGAATCAACAGAATAAATAAACAAAATAAATCAACAGAATAAATCAACAAAATAAATCAAAAAAATAAATAAAAAAAATAAATCAACAAAATAAATCAACAAAATAAATCAACAGAATAAATCAACAGAATAAATAAACAAAATAAATCAACAAAATGAATCAACAGAATAAATCAACAAAATAAATCAACAGAATAAATCAACAAAATAAATAAAAAAATAAATCAACAAAAAAAATCAACAAAATAAATAAACAAAATAAATCCCAATAACATGGCCTGTTTTAATTTGGAAAACAGAGCTCTGAAACACAATTTGAAGCTTGGAATCAATTCCAATTTTACCTGGAGCAAAATCCGAGGTGTCCTCAGATCATCTGTGAGAGTCTGAGCCCCTCTCTGTGCAATTCAGATCAAAGAATCACTGAAGAACAAAATAAATAATTAAAAAAAAAAAACAAACAGAATAAATAAACAAAATAAATAAATCAACAAAAGAAATAAACAAACAAAATAAATAAATAAAGAAAGAAAGAAAGAAAGAAAATAAATAAAGAAAATAGATCCCACCAACGTGGCCTGTTTTAATTTGGAAAACAGAGCTCTGAAACACAATTTGAAGGTTGAAATGACTTAAAACTTCTTACATGGAGCAAAATCTGAGGTGTCCTTGGATCATCCGTGAGAGTCTGAGCCCCTCTGTGCAATTTAGATCAAATCAAAGAATTACTGAAGAACAAAACAAATAAAATAAATTTTAAAAAAAAATCAACAAAATAAATCAACAAAATAAATCAACAAAATAAATCAACAAAATAAATAAATCAACAAAATAAATCAACAAAATAAATAAATCCCACCAACGTGGCCTGTTTTAATTTGGAAAACAGAGCTCTGAAACAGAATTTGAAGCTTGGAATCAATTCCAATTTCTACATGGAGCAAAATCTGAGGTGTCCTTGGATCATCTGTGAGAGTCTGAGCCCCTCTCTGGGCAATTCAAATCAAATCAAAGAATTACTGAAGAACAAAATAAATAAACAAAATAAATAAACAAAATAAATAAATAAAATAAATAAACAAAATAAATAAATAAACAAAATAAATAAACAGAATGAATAAACAAAATAAATAAAATAAATAAATAAATCAACAAAATAAATAAATCCCACCAACGTGGCCTGTTTTAATTTGGAAAACAGAGCTCTGAAACACAATTTGAAGCTTGGAATCAATTCCAACTTTTACATGGAGCAAAATCCAAGGTGTCCTCGGATCATCAGTGAGAGTCTGAGCCCCTCTCTGGGCAATTTAAATCAGATCAAAGAATTACTGAAGAACAAAACAAATAAAATAAATAAAGAAAAAAAATCAGCAAAATAAATCAACAAAATAAATAAACAAAATAAATCAACAAAATAAATAAACAGAATAAATCAACAAAATAAATAAAATAAATCAACAAAATAAATAAATCCCACCAACATGGCCTGTTTTAATTTGGAAAACAGAGCTCTGAAACACAATTTGAAGCTTGGAATCAATTCCAACTTTTACATGGAGCAAAATCTGAGGTGTCCTCGGATCATCCGTGAGAGTCTGAGCCCCTCTCTGGGCAATTCAAATGTGAAAAAAGAATTACTGAAGAACAGAATAAATTTAAAATAAATCAACAAAATAAATCAACAAAATAAATCAACAAAATAAATAAATCAACAAAATAAATCAACAAAATAAATCAACAAAATAAATAAAATAAATCAACAAAAAAAATCAACAAAATAAATCAACAAAATAAATAAATCCCACCAACGTGGCCTGTTTTAATTTGGAAAACAGAGCTCTGAAACACAATTTGAAGCTTGGAATCAATTCCAACTTTTACATGGAGCAAAATCCGAGGTGTCCTCGGATCATCCGTGAGAGTCTGAGCCCCTCTCTGTGCAATTTAAATCAGATAAAAGAATCACTGAAGAACAAAATAAATAAAAAAAAAATCAACAAAATAAATCCCAACCTGTTTTTATTTGGAAAACAGAGCTCTGAAACACAATTTGAAGCTTGGAATTACTTAAAACTTCTTACATGGAGCAAAATCCGAGGTGTCCTTGGATCATCCGTGAGAGTCTGAGCCCCCCTGTCCCTCTGGGCAATTCGGATCAAAGAATTACTGAAGAACAAAACAAATAAAATAAATTTTTAAAAAAATCAACAAAATAAATAAAATAAATCAACAAAATAAATCAACAAAAAAAAATCAACAAAATAAATCAACAAAATAAATAAAATAAATCAACAAAAAAAAATCAACAAAATAAATAAACAAAATAAATCCCAATAACATGGCCTGTTTTAATTTGGAAAACAGAGCTCTGAAACACAATTTGAAGCTTGGAATGACTTCAGACTTCTTACATGGAGCAAAATCTGAGGTGTCCTCGGATCATCAGTGAGAGTCTGAGCCCCCCTGTCCCTCTGGGCAATTCGGATCAAAGAATTACTGAAAAACAAAATAAATCAACAAAATAAATAAAGTAAATCAACAAAATAAATCAACAAAATAATTCAACAAACAAAATAAATAAACAAAATAAATAAAGAAAATAGATCCCACCAACGTGGCCTGTTTTAATTTGGAAAACAGAGCTCTGAAACACAATTTGAAGGTTGAAATGACTTAAAACTTCTTACATGGAGCAGAATCTGAAGTGCCAGTGGCCCCATCCAGCTGTTCCCCCCAGAAACAGCTGTACTGATGCTCGCTGTCTCCTGCCTCGTGTTTTATACTGAAACTTTTTCCCACCCCTCCCAACACAGGTGGTTGTCAACGCCTTGGTTGGCGCAATCCCTTCCATTATGAATGTCTTGTTGGTCTGCCTTATCTTCTGGCTGATTTTCAGCATTATGGGGGTTAACCTGTTTGCCGGGAAATATCATTACTGCTTTAATGAAACAGCTGAGCATCGCTTTGAGATAGATGTTGTTAACAACAAGACCGACTGCGAAGCTCTGATGCCTCCCAACTCCACCGAGATCCGCTGGAAGAATGTGAAAATTAACTTTGACAACGTTGGCGCCGGGTATCTGGCTCTGCTGCAGGTGGTGAGTTGGGTTTGCTGAGGAATTCTCCTCTCTCTGAAATAACGGGGTTAGTGGTTGATGGATGTGGCATGGATGATTATAGGAAGGCGCTTTTTTTTTTTTTTTTTTTTTTTTTATTTTTCTATTTTTATTTTTATTTTTATTTTTATTTGTATTTTTCTATATTTATTTTTATTTTTATTTTTATTTTTATTTTTATTTTTCTATATTTATTTTTATTTTCTTTATTTTTCTATATTTATTTTTATTTATTTTTATTTATTTTTATTTTATTTTTATTTTTTTATTTTTATTTTTATTTTTATTTCTATTTTTCTATATTTATTTTTATTTCTATTTTTATTTTTATTTTTCTATATTTATTTTTATTTTCTTTATTTTTCTATTTTTATTTTTATTTTTATTTTTATTTTTATTTTTATTTTTATTTTTCTATATTTATATTTTTATTTTTATTTTTCTATATTTTTATTTTTATTTTTATTTTTCTATATTTATATTTATATTTTTATTTTTATTTTTCTATATTTATATTTATATTTTTCTATATTTATTTTTATTTTTCTATATTTATATTTATATTTTTAATTTTATTTTTATTTTTCTATATTTATATTTTTCTATATTTAAATATTTTTATTTTTCTTTATATTTATTTATATAAATATATTCTTTATATTTATTTAATATTCTTATATTTATATTTATTTATATTTTCTATATTTTTATTTATATTTTCTATATTTTTATTTATATTTTTATATATTTCTATTTATATTTTTATATATTTATATTTATTTATTACTTATTATTTATTTTTCCAAATTTCTGTTTATATACTTATATATTTATATATTTATATATTTATTTATATCTATATTTTTACTTTTATATTTACATCTATATTTATATTTTTATTTAATTTGTTTTTATTTTTATTTTTATTTATATTTATATATTTATATATTTATATATTTATATATTTATATATTTATATATTTATATTTTCTTTTGTATTTATATTTACATTTTTCTTTTTCTTTTTCTTTAATTTTATTTTTATTTTTATATTTATATATTTATATATTTATATATAAATATATTTATATATATTTATATATTTATATATTTATATTTTCTTTTATATTTATATTTACATTTTTCTTTTATTTTTATATATTTATATTTATATTTATATTTATATTTATATTTATATTTATATTTATATTTATATTTACATTTATAAAAGAGCTCTGGGTGTCAGGGGTTCTCAGACCCAAATCTGTCCCATCTTGGTCAAGAAAATAATAATTATATAAAAATAGATTTATTAACTGAAAAAAATTGGTTTATTAACTGAAAAAAATAGATTTATTAAATGAAAAAAAAAGATTTATTAAATAAAAAATTAGATTTATTAACTAAAAAAATAGATTTATTAAATGAAAAAATATATTTATTAAATAAAAAATTAGATTTATTAACTGAAAAAAATATATTTATTAAATGAAAAAAATAGATTTATTAACTGAAAAAAATATATTAAATGAAAAAAATAGATTTATTAAATGAAAAAAATAGATTTATTAAATGAAAAAAGATTAAATAAAAAGAGAAATATTTAAATAATAATAAAGTTTATTATACAGGGCCATCAAGAGTGGCAGGGTTCATTCCATTCAGGTTCATTCTCATATTTTGGGTGAATTCTTTTCTTTTCTTTGCCAGGCTACATTCAAGGGTTGGATGGACATCATGTACGCAGCTGTTGATTCCAGAAAGGTACAAAAAAACCCCAAAATTCCCCTCCCTTTATTTCCTTTTCCTCTTTTGCTTTGCTAAAATCAAAATTAAAACTTGCAGAACCAGGTTTTTTTTAATATATAATATTCACAAACATTATTTACAAATAAAAGTAAAAATATTCTGATTTTTGGATCTTTTTGGCCCAACATCTTCCAATTTGGAAACACAACCAATCTCATTTTTCCTGCATTTTTTTGTCTCCAAAAATCTCATTTTTTTGCTCTTTTTATCTCCATTTCAGCAAGAAGAGCAACCCAAGTACGAGGACAACATTTACATGTACATTTACTTCGTCATCTTCATCATCTTCGGGTCCTTTTTCACCCTGAATTTGTTCATCGGCGTCATCATCGACAACTTCAACCAACAGAAGAAAAAGATGAGTGATCTTTGTTTGCTATTGCTGGGATTCTCTGCAAAATAAAAATCATTTTGGGGCAGAAAAGTGATTTTTTGGGGCTTTTTGGAGCCTCACGGGTGGCTGAGAACAACAGGGAGCACAAAATGTAGCTCAAGGTGGATTAATTATTTTTTAATTATTTTTCCTGGGTTATATTTTGGGGCATTTTGGGGTTTTTTTACACTTTTTCTAAAAAAAAAACCAACAAAATGTAGTTCAAACATTTCCCCTGGGCTTCATTTTGGGGCATTTTGGGGGTTTTTTTACACCTTTTCCTTTAAATATTATTATTATTATTATTATTATTATTATTATTATTATTATTATTATTATTATTATTATTATTATTAATAATAATAATAATAATAATAATAATAATAATAATAATAATAATAATAATAATAATAATAATAATAATTTAATTTCCTCTAAAATTTTAAAAGAAAAAAATTAAAATTTTAATTTTAAACTTTTAAAAGATAAAAAATTAAAATTTTAATTTTAAAATTTTAATCTTAAAATTTTAAACGAAAAAAAATTAAAATTTTAATTTTAAATTTTTAAAAGATAAAAAATTAAAATTTTAATTTTAAAATTTTCTAAGAAAAAAATTTAAATTTAAATTTTAAATTTTTAAAAGATAAAAAATTAAAATTTTAATTTTAAAATTTTAAAAGAAAAAAAATTTAAATTTAAATTTTAAATTTTTAAAAGAAAAAGAAATTAAAATTTTAATTTAAAAATTTTAATTTAAAAATTTTGATTTTAAAATTTTAAAAGAAATGTCATTTTTAAAGGGAGATCAGTGCACTCTGGGGTATTAATGTGAATTATTTCTGTCTGAAATAACAACCACCAACTTCTCATCTGGGCTTTGCTCCTTTCCCTTCTTGATGAGCTGATTGTAACCAAATTCTCCTTTTTTTTTTATTCCTTTACTTTGGAGGTCAAGACATTTTCATGACAGAAGAACAAAAGAAATATTACAATGCCATGAAAAAACTGGGCTCCAAGAAACCTCAAAAACCCATTCCCCGGCCTCTGGTGAGTGCAGGGAGCAGATTTAAATGGAATTTTTGTCTCCAGGAAAATTCCCTTTCTCCTGGCTGGTGAATTATTCCAATAATTCCAACAATTATTAGAGTAATTCCAACAATTATTAGAGTAATTCCAACAATTATTAAAGTAATTCCAACAATTATTCCAATTATTCCAACAATTATTAAAGTAATTTCAACAATAATTCTAATAATTCCAACAATTATTCCAATAATTCCAACAATTATTCCAACAATTATTAAAGTAATTCCAACAATTATTCCAATTATTCCAACAATTATTAAAGTAATTTCAACAATAATTCTAATAATTCCAACAATTATTAAAGTAATTCCAACAATTATTCCAATTATTCCAACAATTATTAAAGTAATTCCAACAATTATTCCAATTATTCCAACAATTATTCCAATAATTCCAGTAATTATTGCAATAATTCCAACAATTATTAAAGTAATTCCAACAATTATTCCAATTATTCCAACAATTATTAAAGTAATTCCAACAATTATTCCAATAATTATTCCAATAATTCCAACAATTATTCCAATAATTATTCCAATAATTCCAACAATTATTCCAATATAATTGCAACAATTATTCCAGTAATTCCAACAATTATTCCAATATAATTCCAACAATTATTCCAGTAATTCCAACAATTATTCCAATAATTCCAACAATTATTCCAATAATTATTCCAATAATTCCAACAATTATTCCAGTAATTCTGGTTCCCAGCTCTCCTGGAGGATTCTCCTCCCGGGGAGGTCCTGGCAGAGGTCCCCAGCTCTCCTGGAGGAATCTCCTCCCTGCAAGGTCCTGGCTGAGGTTCCCAGATCTCCTGGACCCTGGGCAGGTTCTGGGCAGGTTCTGGGCAGGTTCTGGGCAGCTTGGACAGAGCAGGGGAGGTGGAACGGGATCATTTCAGGTCCATCCCCACCCCAGAGCTCCCCAAACCTCCCAGATCTCCTGGAGGAATCTCCTCCTGGGGAGGTCCTGGCAGAGGTCCCCAGATCTGGAGGAATCTCCTCCTGGGGAGGTCCTGGCAGAGGTTCCCAGATCTCCTGGAGGAATCTCCTCCTGGGGAGGTCCTGGCAGAGGTCTCCAGATCTCCTGGAGGAATCTCCTCCTGGGGAGGTCCTGGCAGAGGTCTCCAGATCTCCTGGATCCTGGGGAGGTGGAACGGGATCATTTCAGGTCCATCCCCAGCCCAGAGCTCCCCAAACCTCCCCGCTCTCCTCTCCAAACCCCTCTCCTCGTCTCTCCCCCGCCACAGAACCGCGTCCAAGGCGCCGTCTTCGACTTCGTCACGCAGCAAGCCTTCGACATCGTCATCATGATGCTCATCTGCCTCAACATGGTGACCATGATGGTGGAGACGGACACGCAGAGCAAGCAGATGGAGGACATCCTCTACTGGATCAACTTCGTCTTCGTCATCTTCTTCACCTGCGAGTGCGTGCTCAAGATGTTCGCCCTGCGCCACTACTACTTCACCATCGGCTGGAACATCTTCGACTTCGTGGTGGTGATTCTGTCCATCGTGGGTGAGTGTGGCACCGGGGGAGAGGTGGGTTTGGAAAGGGATCTTCAGTTTGAGAGGGATCTTCATTTTGGAAAGGGATCTTCATTTTGGAAAGGGATCTTCATTTTGGAAAGGGATCTTCATTTTGGAAAGGGATCTTCATTTTGGAAAGGGATGTTCAGTTTGGAAAGGGATCTTCATTTTGGAAAGGGATCTTCATTTCTGAAAGGGATCTTCATTTTGGAAAGGGATCTTCATTTTGAAAGGGATGTTCAGTTTGGAAAGGGATGTTCAGTTTTGAAAGGGATCTTCATTTTGGAAAGGGATGTTCAGTTTTGAAAGGGATGTTCAGTTTTGAAAGGGATCTTCATTTTTGAGAGGGATCTTCATTTCTGAAAGGGATCTTCAGTTTGGAAAGGGATCTTCATTTTTGAAAGGGATCTTCATTTTGGAAAGGGATGTTCAGTTTGGAAAGGGATCTTCATTTTGGAAAGGGATGTTCATCTTTGAAAGGGATGTTCAGTTTGAAAGGGATCTTCATTTTGGAAAGGGATGTTCAGTTTGGAAAGGGATCTTCACTTTTGAAAGGGATGTTCAGTTTGGAAAGGGATGTTCATTTTGGAAAGAGATCTTCATTTTGAAAAGGGATCTTCATCTTTGAAAGGGATCTTCATTTTTGAGAGGGATCTTCATTTTGGAAAGGGATCTTCATTTTTGAAAGGGATGTTCAGTTTTGAAAGGGATGTTCATTTTGGAAAGGGATCTTCATTTTGGAAAGGGATCTTCATTTTGAAAGGGATCTTCATTTTGGAAAGGGATGTTCAGTTTGGAAAGGAATATTCATTTTGGAAAGGGATCTTCATCTTTGAAAGGAATATTCAGTTTGGAAAGGGATGTTCAGTTTGGAAAGGGATGTTCATTTTTGAGAGGGATCTTCAGTTTGGAAAGGGATCTTCATTTTGGAAAGGGATCTTCATTTTTGAGAGGGATCTTCATTTTGGAAAGGGATGTTCAGTTTGGAAAGGGATCTTCATCTTTGAAAGGGATGTTCAGTTTTGAAAGGGATCTTCATTTTTGAAAGGGATCTTCAGCTCTTGAAGGTTCTCCTTGAGCTTTGGGAGGAGATCGTGGTGGAATTTGTCTGCCCTGATGTCCCTTCCCTCTGTTCTGACCTTCCTTTGCAGCTGTGTGGGGTAAAACATTTGGAATTTGCTTTCTCTGTCTTTAAAACTGAACTTTAAATCTCATCAGGATGTTTTAACGCTCAGTAACCTCTGGAAAAGCTTCCTGCCACAGCACAGGATTTGCCATCTCGACTGGGGTTTGTTTGAGTGTTAAATTCGCTTTTCCTCCAGCAGGTTTTGAGGTTTTTAGCGTTTAATCCACAAAATAAACCTCACAAAGGAGTGGGAGTGAGGCACCACTCAAACCTCCAGCCTTCAGATCATCCCACAGCCTAAAACTCAGCCCCAGATTTTTCCTGCTGCTCCAAATCGGGTTTATCTCGCTCACTTTTAGCAGCTTCAGGGCTGAGTCTGGGGCCTGGCTCCCTGGGGCAGAAACCCCCAGGAGGTTCCATCATCGGTGTCCAGGAGGGATGAATCCTTCTCTGGCTCAACCTCTTCCCTCTCCCTTGAGTTAGGACCTTGAATCACAGAATCCTGGAGTGTCCTGAGCTGGAAGGGATCATCCAGTGCAGCTCCTGCTCCTGCACAGACCCCACAACAATCCCTGGAGCGCTGTCCCAGCACCCCTGGAGCTCTGGAGAACCTTTTCCTGCTCTCCAGGAACACTTTTCCACAGCTCCAGCTGCTCCCTCAGCCTGGCCCTGGGCACCCCTGAAGTTCTGGAGAACCTTTTCCTGCTCTCCAGGAACAGCTTTCCCCAGCTCCAGCTGTTCCCTCAGCCTGGCCACAGGGAGCAGAGGTTGGAGCAGAAGTTCTGGGAGAACCTTTTCAAGCTCTCCAGGAAGAGTTTTCCACAGCTCCAGCTGCTCCCTCAGCCTGGCCCTGGGCATCCCTGAAGCTCTGGAGAACCTTTTCAAGCTCTCCAGGAACAGTTTTCCACAGCTCCAGCTGTTCCCTCAGCCTGGTCCTGGGCACCCCTGAAGTTCTGGAGAACCTTTTCCTGCTCTCCCAGCCCATCCCAGCTCCAGCTGTTCCCTCAGCCTGGCCACAGGGAGCAGAGGTTGGAGCAGAAGTTCTGGAGAACCTTTTCCTGCTCTCCAGGAACAGTTTTCCTGGCCCTGGGCATCCCTGAAGTTCTGGAGAACCTTTTCCTGCTCTCCAGGAACAGTTTTCCCCAGCTCCAGCGGCTCCCTCAGCCTGGCCACAGGGAGCAGAGGTTGGAGCAGAAGTTCTGGGAGAACCTTTTCCTGCTCTCCAGGAACAGCTTTCCCCAGCTCCAGCGGCTCCCTCAGCCTGGCCACAGGGAGCAGAGGTTGGAGCTGCTCCTCCACTTGAGGAGGATTTACCTGCCTGAAGGTGCCACCTCTGCTCCCAAACCCCCCCTGAAACCCCACCACGTGTCCCACCCATCTCCAAGCCCAGAGGAAGCAGCAGCAGCACCTGTCCACCTTCACACTCGTTTCCTCTGTCCTTTAGGGATGTTCCTGGCCGAGATCATCGAGAAATACTTCGTGTCCCCCACCCTGTTCCGAGTCATCCGCCTGGCTCGCATCGGCCGCATCCTGCGCCTGATCAAGGGAGCCAAGGGCATCCGCACGCTGCTTTTTGCCTTAATGATGTCCCTGCCCGCCCTGTTCAACATCGGCCTCCTGCTCTTCCTGGTCATGTTCATCTTCTCCATCTTCGGCATGTCCAACTTCGCCTACGTCAAGCACGAGGCCGGCATCGACGACATGTTCAACTTCGAGACCTTCGGCAACAGCATGATCTGCTTGTTCCAGATCACCACCTCGGCGGGCTGGGACGGGCTCCTGCTGCCCATCCTCAACCGCCCGCCCGACTGCGACCTGGACAAGGAGCACCCGGGCAGCGGCTTCAAGGGGGACTGCGGGAACCCCTCGGTGGGGATCTTCTTCTTCGTCAGCTACATCATCATCTCCTTCCTCATCGTGGTCAACATGTACATCGCCATCATCCTGGAGAACTTCAGCGTGGCCACGGAGGAGAGCGCCGACCCGCTGAGCGAGGACGACTTCGAGACGTTCTACGAGATCTGGGAGAAGTTCGACCCCGACGCCACGCAGTTCATCGAGTACAGCAAGCTGGCGGATTTCGCCGACGCCCTGGAGCACCCGCTGCGCGTCCCCAAACCCAACACCATCGAACTCATCGCCATGGACCTGCCCATGGTGAGCGGGGACAGGATCCACTGCTTGGACATCCTGTTTGCCTTCACCAAGCGCGTGCTGGGGGACAGCGGGGAGCTGGATATCCTGAGGCAGCAGATGGAGGAGAGGTTCGTGGCTTCCAACCCTTCCAAAGTGTCTTATGAGCCCATCACCACCACGCTGCGGCGCAAGCAGGAGGAGGTGTCGGCCGTGGTGATCCAGAGAGCCTACAGGGCTCGTTTGGCGCGGCGAGGATTCATCAGCCGGAGGCCCGCGGCCTCCAAACTGGAAAACGGGGGAGCAAACCGGGAGAAAAAGGAAGGAACCCCCTCCACGGCCTCGCTGCCCTCCTACGACAGCGTCACCAAACCCGAGAAGGAGAAACAGCAGCGGGCGGAGGAGGGGAGGAGAGAAAAGGCAAAGAGACAAAAGGACAGGGAACACAAGTGTTGAGACACAAAAAAACACATTAAACACACACACACACACAGGGAGAGAGGAGAGAAAAAATAGGTTAAAAAAAAAAAAAATTTAAAAAAAATTAATTAAAAAAAAAATAGTAGAGTTGTATGAATTAAAGTATTTGCAAGCGAAAAAAAAAAACGACAAAAAAATTGTTTACAAACTTCTTGAAATATATCAATACAGAAGAGCTGTGGAGACACTTACCTGAAGATCTTATACCAAACATAGTCTGCTTACTGTGTGACAGCGTTGCATCTAAAAGCAGTGACCTACCACCTGTTTAAAGGACCCTGTAAACAAACATTTAAACACAAAAAAAAAAAAATAACAAAAAAAAAAAAAGGAAAAAAAAAACCACAAAACAAAAAAAAAAAGGATTTTCTATTGTTTGGGCAGGTGGATACTGCATGTTCCACATCAGTCAATGCAACTTAGGACAAACAAGCAAAATAAATCACAAACACACACAGAGAAACAAAAGCTGCTGCTGGGATTCATGTATTTTCCAAAGCAGCCCCAAATGGATTTTATTTTTGGTTTTTTTTTTTTCCCATTTTGTTGATTATTCTCGGGAGAAAAGCCAGGAGTTGCGGTTGTTAATGGGTTTGTTCACGCAAAATTAGATTTGCATTTAGTTAAGCAGCAAAAAAAAAAGGGAAAAAAATTGAAAAAAAAATTGAAAAAAAGAGTTAAAACAAGTAGAACAAAAAAAAAAGAGGAAAAATGAAACAAATGAAATCAAACATTAACCCCAGCGAGTCCTCATCATTTATTTGAGATTTTATTCTTATTATTTACATTCTGCTTTCTCCATGGGCTTGGTTTGGGAGCCTGGAGCCGCCCACACCCCCCAAAAAAATCAATGAAAACGCTGTTTTTTGGCGTGGATTTCTGCATGAAAAGGCACGAGCAGGGAGTGAGGAAGCAGGAGCAGGAGAATCCTGCGCTCACCTGTCCTCACAGGTGTGTCAAGCCATAAAAACCCCGGCATTCCCTTATTTACCCTGCCCTGGATTTGGAGAGAAAGCTCAGTGATGCTCCTGCCCGCCAGCAGTGTCGGGATATTCCGTGGATGTGTTGGTAAAAGGGGGAAAAAATAGCAGAAATAGACCAAAATAGCCCGAAATGGCCCAAAATAGCCCAAAAATCCCCCCCAAAATGGCCCAAAATAGCCCAAAAATCCCCCCCAAAATAGCCCAAAAATAGCCCAAGAATCCCCCCCAAAATAGCCCAAAATAGCCCAAAAATCACCCCCAAAATAGCCCAAAAATAGCCCAAAAATAGCCCAAAAATCACCCCCAAAATAGCCCAAAATAGCCCAAAAATCGCCCAAAAATCACCCCCAAAATAGCCCAAAAATAGCCCAAAAATCCCCCCCAAAATAGCCCAAAAATAGCCCAAAAATCCCCCCCAAAATACTCCAAAAATACCCCAAAGTCCTCTCCAAAATACCCCAGAATACCCCAAAATATCCCAAAAATATACCCCAAAATACCCCAAAAATATAGCCCAAAATATCCCAAAAATATAGCCCAAAATAGCCCAAAAATAGCCCAAAACACCCCAAAATCCTCTCCAAAATACCCAAAAATATACCCCAAAAATAACCCAAAACACTCCACCCCAAAATCCTCTCCAAAATTCCCCAGAATACCCAAAAATATCCCAAAAATATACCCCAAATACCCCAAAATACTCCCCAAAATAGCCCAAAACACCCCAAAATCCTCTCCAAAATACCCAAAAATATGCCAAAAATATACCCCAAAATACCCCCAAAATATACCCCAAAATACCCTAAAATAGCCCAAAATACCCCCAAAATACCCCAAAATAGCCCCAAAATAGCCCAAGCCACCCCAAAATCCCCTCCAAAATACCCCAGAATACCCCAAAATAGCCCAAAAATATAGCCCAAAATACCCCCAAAATACCCCAAAATACCCCCCCAAATAGCCCAAAATACCCTAAAATACCCCAAGACACCCTAAAATACCCCAAAATACCCCAAAACAACCCAAAATACCCAAAAATACCCCAAAATCCTCCCCAAAATACCCCAAAACACCCCAAAATCCTCCCCCAAAAAATACCAACCCCCCAGCAGAATTTTTATTTTTATTTTTATTTTTATTTTTATTTTTATTTTTATTTTTATTTTTATTTTTATTTTTATTTTTATTTTTATTTTTATTTTTATTTTTATTTTGCACACTTAAGAACAAAATTCCAAAATTCTGCTCTGGACCTGACCAAAACGAGGAGAGGATAAATTTGGGAATGGTTTTTTTTTATCCATGGAAATCCAAACCTTAGGGCTTCGAGCAGCCAGCGAGGTTCAGTTGTATCCTGCAATATTTAATATTAATTAATATTAATTAATTAGCATTAATATTAATTCTCCTTCAGCCTCCATCCTGCAGCGCAGACACTTCCTTGTTTTTTTTGGGAGAGATAAATGGTGAAAAAAAGTTGATTAAAAATGTTCAAATTCCCTTTTCTGGTGGGGATTTGGGGAGCTCTCCTGGGGTGGGGGGTGGGTTTGGGGGTCCCCCCGAGCTTCTCCTGCCCTGGGGGGCGGCACTGAGGGTTTGGGGGTGACCAGGAGGGGTTTTGGGGTGACCAGGAGGGGTTTTGGGGTGATCAGGAGGGGTTTTGGGGGTCCCTTCTGCATTTTCTCCATCCCCAGCTCAGTTTTGGGGTGACCAGGAGGGGTTTGGGGTGACCAGGAGGGGTTTTGGGGGTCCCTTCTGCATTTTCTCCATCCCCAGCTTGGTTTGGGGGTGACCAGGAGGGGTTTTGGGGTGACCAGGAGGGGTTTGGGGGTGACCTGGAGGGGTTTGGTGGTGACCAGGAGGGGTTTGGGGTGATCAGGAGGGGTTTGGGGGTGATCAGGAGGGGTTTGGGGTGACCAGGAGGGGTTTGGGGTGATCAGGAGGGGTTTTGGGGTGACCAGGAGGGGTTTGGGGTGACCAGGAGGGGTTTTGGGGTGATCAGGAGGGGTTTGGGGGTGATCAAGAGGGGTTTTGGGGGTCCCTTCTGCATTTTCTCCATCCCCAGCTTGGTTTGGGGGTGATCAGGAGGGGTTTTGGGGTGACCAGGAGGAGTTTTGGGGTGACCAGGAGGGGTTTTGGGGTGACCAGGAGGGGTTTTGGGGTGACCAGGAGGGGTTTGGGGGTGATCAGGAGGGGTTTGGGGGTGACCAGGAGGGGTTTTGGGGTGACCAGGAGGGGTTTGGGGGTGATCAGGAGGGGTTTTGGGGTGACCAGGAGGGGTTTGGGGGTGATCAGGAGGGGTTTGGGGGTGACCAGGAGGGGTTTGGGGGTGACCAGGAGGGGTTTTGGGGGTGACCAGAAGGGGTTTGGGGGTGACCAGGAGGGGTTTGGGGGTGACCAGGAGGGGTTTGGGGGTGACCAGGAGGGGTTTGGGGTGACCAGGAGGGGTTTTGGGGTGATGAGGAGGGGTTTAGGGGTGACCAGGAGGGGTTTTGGGGGTCCCTTCTGCATTTTCTCCATCCCCATCTCGGTTTTGGGGTGACCAGGAGGGGTTTTGGGGTGATCAGGAGGGGTTTTGGGGGTGACCAGGAGGGGTTTTGGGGGTCCCCTCTGGGTTTTCCCCATCCCCATCTCGATTTTGGGGTCTCTTCTGCATTTTCCCCATCCCCAGTTCGGTTTTGGGGTGATCAGGAGGGGTTTGGGGGTGACCAGGAGGGGTTTTGGGGTGACCAGAAGGGGTTTGGGGGTGACCAGGAAGAGTTTTGGGGTGACCAGGAGGGGTTTGGGGGTGACCAGGAGGGGTTTTAGGGTGACCAGGAGTTTTGGGGTGACCAGGAGGGATTTTGGGGTGACCAGGAGGGATTTTGGGGGTCCCCTCTGGATTTTCTCCATCCCCAGCTCAGTTTTGGGGTGACCAGGAGGAGTTTTGGGGTGACCAGGAGGGATTTTGGGGTGACCAGGACGGGTTTTGGGGTGATCAGGAGGGGTTTTGGGGGTCCCTTCTGCATTTTCTCCATCCCCAGCTCAATTTTGGGGTGACCAGGAGGAGTTTTGGGGTGACCAGGAGGGATTTTGGGGTGACCAGGAGGGATTTTGGGGTCCCCTCTGGATTTTCCCCATCCCCATCTCAATTTTGGGGTGACCAGGAGGGGTTTTGGGGGTCCCCTCTGGTTTTTCCCCATCCCCATCTCAATTTTGGGGTCTCTTCTGCATTTTCTCCATCCCCAGCTCAGTTTTGGGGGTCCCCTCTGGATTTTCCACATCCCCATCTCGGTTTTGGGGTGACCAGGAGGGGTTTGGGGTGATCAGGAGGGGTTTGGGGGTGACCAGGAGGGGTTTGGGGGTGACCAGGAGGGGTTTTGGGGTGATCAGGAGGGGTTTTGGGGGGTCCTCTCTGGGTTTTCCCCATCCCCATCTCAATTTTGGGGTCTCTTCTGCATTTTCCCCATCCCCAGCTCGGTTTTGGGGTGACCAGGAGGGGTTTTGGGGTGACCAGGAGGGGTTTTGGGGGGTCCCCTCTGGGTTTTCCCCATCCCCATCTCAATTTTGGGGTCTCTTCTGCATTTTCCCCATCCCCAGCTCGGTTTTGGGGTGACCAGGAGGGGTTTTGGGGGTCCCCTCTGGGCTTTCCCCATCCCCAGCTCAGTTTTGGGGGTTAAAACCCTCACTCAGTTCTTAGGGGGTGACCAGGAGGGGTTTGGGGGTGACCAGGAGGGGTTTTGGGGTGACCAGGAGGGGTTTTGGGGTGACCAGGAGGGGTTTGTGGGGTCCCCTCTGGGTTTTCCCCATCCCCATCTCAATTTTGGGGTCTCTTCTGCATTTTCTCCATCCCCAGCTCAGTTTTGGGGTGACCAGGAGGGATTTAGGGGTGACCAGGAGGAGTTTTGGGGTGACCAGGAGGAGTTTGGGGGTGACCAGGAGGGATTTTGGGGTGACCAGGAGGAGTTTTGGGGTGACCAGGAGGGATTTTGGGGTCCCCTCTGGATTTTCCCCATCCCCATCTCAATTTTGGGATTTCTCAGCGCTCAATTTTGGGGTTAAACCCCGCTCTGGTTTTGGGGGGAACCCAAGGGGTGCAGGAGCGACCCCTCCAAAATTGGGGTACCCAAACCAAGGGGCACAAACCCAAAAAAACCAACCCCAAAAAGCTCAAAAATTCAATTTTTATCATCCCATAAAACCAGAAAAAACCCAGAAATCACCTGAAAATCAAACAAACCCCAACAGGAAAACACCTCGGGGCACATCTGTCCTGCCCCCCTTTTTTCCTCCTAGGATGAGATGTAAAATAATCAAAATAATAATAAAGAAACACAAAAATAATATAAAAATTAAAAAAAAAAATTTAATTCTACATACATATGTACAGGCTAAGTTGTAAACAGCACAAAAAAAAAAATGAAAAATTAAAAAAAAAATAGCGAAGTGTGGTTGAACTTTTTAAGAGAATATTATAAATACTGTAATATATCATTTTATTTTATTGGCATGCCTTTTTTTTGTAAATACAAAAGAACTACAAAAAAAAAAAAAAAACCAAAATTATAGAATGGCTTCTGGCTTATGCCATTGTCCATGGTTATTTTTATTTTTTTAAGATTTTTTCTGTTCTCCTTAGATTTTAGATAGCCAGGAAATGTCCCCCCAAAAAGCAAAAAAAATATAAAATACGACAAAAAAAATTAAAATTAAAAAAAAAGCTTTATTTGCAGCAGCAAAAATGTCGATTTTTGGGTTCCAATGTGCAATAAATCGACAAATTCTATGCAAGATTTGGCTGAATTTCGTAATTGTTTTTTAGGCTGAGTCTCGTAGGTGACGCGTTGGTTTTTTTTGTGCTGGCAAAAATCACCAAACTGCTCCAAAACTTGGAAATAAAACAAAAAAAAAGTCCCTTTAAACTGGATATAAATGATTTATTTTGGATTTTTAATGAGTTTGAGGCAGGAAGGGGAGGGAGGAGGTTCTGAGGTTTTTTTTTAGATGTAAAAATTAAAAATTTTGGGTTTTTTTGGGGTTTTTGGGTAAAAAAGTCCCTTCAAACTCTGGATATAAATGATTTATTTCGAATTTTTGATGATTTTGAGGCAGGAAGGGGAGGGAGGAGGTTCTGAGGTTTTTTGGAGTTGTAAAAATTAAATATTTTGGGTTTTTTTGGGTAAAAAAGTCCCTTCAAACTCTGGATATAAATGATTTATTTCGAAATTTTAATGAGTTTGAGGCAGGAAGGGGAGGGAGGAGGTTCTGAGATTTTTTTGAGTTGTAAAAATTCAAAGTTTTGGGGTTTTTTGGGTAAAAAAGTCCCTTCAAACTCTGGATATAAATGATTTCTTTTGGATTTTTAATGAGTTTGAGGCAGGAAGGGGAGGGAGGAGGTTCTGAGGTTTTTTTGAGCTGTAAAAATTAAAAATTTTGGGGTTTTTTGGGGTTTTTGGCTAAAAAAATCCCTTCAAACTCTGGATAGAAATGATTTATTTTGGATTTTTAATGAGTTTGAGGCAGGAAGGGGAGGGAGGAGGTTCTGAGGGTTTTTTTTAGATGTAAAAATTAAAAATTTTGGGTTTTTTTGGGTAAAAAAGTCCCTTCAAACTCTGGATATAAATGATTTATTTGGGATTTTTAATGAGTTTGAACAGGAAGGGGAGGGAGGAGGTTCTGAGGTTTTTTTGAGCTGTAAAAATTCAAAGTTTTGGGGTTTTTTTGGGGGTTTTTTGGGGGTTTTTTGGGGGTTTTTTGGAGTTTTTGGGTTCCTCCCCAGGGCGGGTTTCTCTGGTTAAAATCCAGTTGGGGAAAAAATAGATTTAAAAAGGAAATGATAAATAATGAAGAAAGAATGGGGGAAAATGGGAAAATGGGATAAAAATGGAAGAAAAATGGGGGGAAAATGGGGGAAAATGGGATAAAATGGAAAGAAAATGGAAAAAAATGGAAAAAAATGAGGAAAAATGGGGAAAATGGAAAGAAAATGGAAAGAAAATGGGAAAAAATGGGAAAAAATGGGGAAAAGTGGGGGAAAATGGGGAAAAAATGGAAAGAAAATGGAAAGAAATGGGAAAAAAATGGGGAAAAATGGGGGGGAAAATGGAAAGAAAATGGAAAGAAATGGGAAAAAAATGGGGAAAAATGGGGAAAAATGGGGAAAAATGGGAAAAAATGGGAAAAAAATGGAAAGAAAATGGAAAGAAAATATTTTAAAATGGGGAAAAAATGGAAAGAAAATGGGGAAAAAATGGGAAAAAATGGGGAAAAAATGGGAAAAAATGGGGAAAAAATGGAAAGAAAATGGGGGAAAATGGGGAAAAAATGGGGGAAAATGGGGAAAAATGGGGAAAAAAAGGGGAAAAAATGGGAAAAAAATGGAAAGAAAATGGAAAGAAAATATATTTAAAAATGGGAAAAAAATGGAAAGAAAATGGGGAAAAAATGGGGAAAAATGGGGAAAAAATGGAAAAATGGGGAAAAAATGGGGAAAAAATGGAAAGAAAATGGGAAAAAATGGGGAAAAATGGGGAAAAAATGGGGGAAAAATGGGAAAAAATTGGAAAGAAAATGGAAAGAAAAGATATTTAAAAATGGGGAAAAAATGGAAAGAAAATGGGGAAAAAATGGGAAAAAATGGGGAAAAATGGGAAAAAAAATGGGGAAAAATGGGGAAAAATGGGGAAAAATGGGGAAAAATGGGAAAAAATTGGAAAGAAAATGGAAAGAAAAGATATTTAAAAATGGGGAAAAAATGGAAAGAAAATGGGGAAAAAATGGGAAAAAATGGGGAAAAATGGGAAAAAATGGGGGAAAAATGGGAAAAAATGGGGAAAATGGGAAAAGAATGGAAAGAAAATTGAAAGAAAAGATTTTAAAAATGGGAAAAAAATGGAAAGAAAATGGGGAAAAAATGGGGAAAAATGGGGAAAAATGGGGAAAATGGAAAGAAAATGGAAAGAAAAGATTTTTAAAAATGGGGAAAAATGGAAAGAAAATTGAAAGAAAATGGGGAAAAATGGGGAAAAAATGGGGAAAAATGGGGAAAAAATGGGGAAAAAATGGAAAGAAAATTGAAAGAAAAGATTTTTAAAAATGGGAAAAAAATGGAAAGAAAATGGGGGAAAAATGGGAAAAATGGGGAAAAATGGGGGAAAATGGGAAAAAATGGGGAAAAAATGGGAAAAATGGAAAGAAAATGGGGAAAAAATGGGAAAAAATGGGGAAAAAATGTAAAAATGTAAGAAAAAGGAAAGGAAAGGAAAAGGAAAGGAAAGGAAAGGAAAGGAAGAAAGGAAAGGAAAGGAAAGGAAAAGGAAAGGAAAGGAAAGGAAAGGAAAGGAAAGGAAAGGAAAGGAAAGGAAAGGAAAGGAAAGGAAAGGAAAGGAAAGGAAAGGAAAGGAAAGGAAAGGAAAGGAAAGGAAAAGGAAAGGAAAGGAAAGGAAAGGAAAGGAAAGGAAAGGAAAGGAAAGGAAAGGAAAGGAAAGGAAAGGAAAGGAAAGGAAAGGAAAGGAAAGGAAAGGAAAGGAAAGGAAAGGAAAGGAAAGGAAAGGAACCAGGAAAGGAAAGGAAAGGGAAAAGGAAAAGGAAAAGCAACAAAATACAATATTTGGGGGGAATAAATTAATAAATTCAGTTTGAATGATTTTTTTTTCTGCTGCAAAAATGAAATTTCAAAACCAAAATAACCCCAATATTTGGATTATCATGTCAGAAACCTCAGGGTGGCTCATTCCTTTCTTTCCCAACGCCATCAGCGATTCCTCTGAGCCAAAAGAAAACGAAATTCACTTTTCTGTGTGCGAGGGGAGGTTGTGGGGTCGTGTCCCGGGTGTTTCTCGCACTCCTCCTCTTCCTCCTCCTCCTCCTCCTCCTCCTCCTCCTCCTCCTCCTCCTCCTCCTCCTCCTCCTCCTCCTCCTCCTGCTGCCAGGAGGAGCTCCTGGAGGGGTTTGGGTGGGGCCGGGAGGGGCTCAGCCCCAGACAGGTGAGGGTGACACAGGTGAGGGTGACAGGTGAGGGTGACACAGGTGAGGGTGACAGGTGAGGGTGACACAGGTGAGGGTGACACAGGTGAGGGTGACAGGTGAGGGTGACACAGGTGAGGGTGACACAGGTGAGGGTGACACAGGTGAGGGTGACAGGTGAGGGTCCCAGGTGAGGGTGACACAGGTGAGGGTGACAGGTGAGGGTGACAGGTGAGGGTGACACAGGTGAGGGTGACACAGGTGAGGGTCACACACAGGTGAGGGTCCCTCACCCTATAACCCTCATCCTATAGTCACCCTATAACCCCTCACCCTATAACCCAATAACCCTTCATCCTATAACCCCTCACCCTATAACCCTCACCCTGTAACCCTCACCCTATAACCCCTCACCCTATAACCCCTCACCCTATAACCCTATAACCCTTCATCCCATAGCCCCTCATCCCATACTCCCTCACCTCTCGTCCTATAATCCCCCACCTATAAACCCTTCATCCCACAGCTCCTCACCCTATAGCCCCTCATCCTATAGTCACTTATCCTATAACCCCTCACCCTATAACCCTATAACCCTATAACCCTTCATCCCATAACCCCTCACCCTATAACCCTCACCCTATAACCCTGTAACCCTTCATCCTATATCCCCTCACCTTATAACCCCTCACCCTATAACCCCTCACCCTATAACCCAATAACCCTTCATCCCATAACCCCTCACCCTGTAACCCCTCACCCTGTAACCCAATAACCCTTCATCCCATAACCCCCCATCCTATAACCCCTCACCCTATAACCCCTCACCCTATAACCCAATAACCCTTCATCCCATAGCCCTTCATCCCATAACCCCTCACCCTATAACCCAATAACCCTTCATCCCATAACCCCTCACCCTGTAACCCTCACCCTATAACCCTCACCCCATAACCCAATAACCCCTCATCCTATAGCCCCTCACCCTATAACCCCTCACCCTGTAACCCTATAACCCTATAACCCTATAACCCTTCATCCCATAGCCCCTCACCCTATAACCCCTCATCCTATAACCCCTCATCCTATAGCCCTTCATCCTATAACCCCTCACCTTATAACCCCTCACCTTATAGCCCCTCATCCTATAGCCCTTCATCCCATAACCCTTCATCCCATAGCCCTTCATCCCATAGCCCCTCATCCTATAACCCCTCACCCTATAACCCTTCATCCCATAGCCCCTCACCTCTCACCTGTAGCCCCTCGCCCCTCACCCCTCACCTGCAGCCCCCCTCCATCACTTTCCCCACAAAGACCCCAAAAAGACCCAAATCCCGGGCACGAGACAAAGGCAGGGCTGGACCCGGAATTGATTTTCCTGTTTCAGTTCTGGTCCTGGAATTCCCTTCCATAGCAAACACAGCTCTGAATTCACCAAAGTTTAATTTAATAAATGTGGATTTTACAGCTCAAACCAGGAATTGCTTTTCCTATTTCATTTCTGCTCATGGAATTCCCATCCATAGCAAAAACAACTCTGAGTTCACCAAAGTTTAATTTAACAAGTGTGGATTTTACAGCCAAACCCGGGAATTGCTTTTCCTGTTTCATTTCTGCTCCTGGAATTCCCTTCCATAGCAAAAACAACTCTGAGTTCACCAAAGTTTAATTTAATAAATGTGGATTCTACAGCTGAACCAGGAATTGCTTTTCCTATTTCAGTTCTGCTCCTGGAATTCCCTTCCATAGCAAAAACAACTCTGAGTTCACCAAAGTTTAATTTAATAAATGTGGATTTTACAGCTGAACCAGGAATTGCTTTTCCTATTTCGGTTCTGCTCCTGGAATTCCCTTCCATAGCAAAAACAACTCTGAGTTCACCCCAATTTAATTTAACAAATGTGGATTTTACAGCCAAACCAGGAATTGCTTTTCCTATTTCGGTTCTGGTCACTCTGAAATTCCCATTCATATCAAAAACAACTCTGACTTCACCAAAGTTTAATTTAACAAATGTGGATTTTACAGCCAAACCCGGGAATTGCTTTTCCTATTTCAGTTCTGCTCCTGGAATTAATTCCCTTCCACAGCAAACACAACTCTGAGCTCACCCCAATTTAATTTAACAAATGTGGATTTTTCTGCTCGGTTAAAGCGACCCCAGAGCTTTGGTTGTGCCGTCCTGCACCTCGTGTCACACACACACAAACTGGGAGCACTGGTTTAACTGGGAGCACTGGTTTAACTGGGCAGGGGGATGGAGGATTCCCAGTTCTCCCCACCCGCTTCATTCCCTACCTCACAGGGGTGTTGTGAGGCTTTAATTAATTTAATTTAATTAATGAGGGTGGCTCTGGGGGGTGTTGGGGACAGAGGGGGTGACAGAATCGCTGCTGTGCCCGGGGGGGTCAGGACCGGTTCTTCCCCCGACACCCCCGGGTGTCCCCCCCGAGCTGCTCCATCCTCCTCCTCTCCCACCCCCGGTTCCTCTCCCGGTTCTGTTGGACCCGGCGAGAGGAGGATGAGGATGGAGCCGGCGGAGGAAGGCACGGGCTGGGAGTTCCATGGTTGAATTTTGAGTTCCTTTGTACTGTACATCTTTTTACTTTGGAATTTGCAATAAAGAGTTCTGTCCATCCTGTTTTAACAACTTCTCCCGGCTGCCCTGTGCTTCTGTTCCCTCCTCGCTGCGGGAATTCCAGAAATTCGCTCTGAAATTTGGGAGTCCAACCCCAAGCCCTGCCCTGGAGGAGAATCCAGGAATTATTTGGAGGGAGGGAGAGGGATCCAAGGTTTTGAAACCCCCCAGGCTCAGCCCAAAGCTCATCCCGAGCTCATCCCCAGCCTATTCTGGCTCCTGTTTTTGGGTCACATCCAGGTGATGTTTGCCCTGTTCCTGAAATTCCAGGGGAATTTGGGAGCTGGAGCAGCCCCTGGGGTTGGGGGGAGTCCATGCGACCCCCCCTGCTCGCACAGGAACTGCCGAGTCACCCCCTGCTGCCACAATTTACATTTTAAAGCTTGGAAAAAAGGCCTCGTTTCACTCCCCCCGAGCACATCCAGCATGTCCCGGCTCAATTTACCTTCAAAGTGTTTAATAATAATTATATTGTCCCTGTATCCGCCAGGAATTCAACAACATCGTCCTCAATTCAATTCAAAATTCAAAATTCAAAATTCAAAATTCAAAATTCAAAATTCAAAATTCAAAATTCAAAATTCAAAATTCAATTAAATTCAAAATTCAATTCAAAATTCAATTAAATTCAATTCAAAATTCAATTCAAAATTCAATTCAAAATTCAAAATTCAATTCAAAATTCAATTCAATTAAATTCAAAATTCAAAATTAAATTCAAAATTCAATTAAATTCAATTCAAAATTCAAAATTCAAAATTCAAAATTCAAAATTCAATTAAAAATTCAATTAAATTCAATTCAAAATTAAATTCAAAATTCAATTCAATTCAATTCAAAATTCAATTCAAAATTCAATTCAATTCAAAATTCAATTCAAAATTCAATCCAAAATTCAAAATTCAATTCAAAATTCAATTCAAAATTCAATTCAAAATTCAATCCAAAATTCAAAATTCAATTCAAAATTCAATTCAAAATTCAATTCAAAATTCAAAATTCAATTAAAAATTAAATTCAAAATTCAATTCAATTCAATTCAAAATTCAATTAAATTCGCCATCATCCTCCTCTCCTCCACCCCTGGTGGGGCTCCCTGTGCCTGTACATTTTGTTTAGGGGGGGAAAAGAAGCATTGTGTAAGTTTTGTACATTTAAATTGATTTTCTGCTCTTTGAAAGCTGCTCTTGGGGGGATTTTCCCTTCCCTTGTCCTTCCCTTCCCTCCCCAGGGCTCACTGGATTGGTGAAGCCGTTTCTCCCTTCAAAATTCAGGTTTAATTCCAATTACAGAGGATTTATCTTGGTTTGATTTCAGCAGCAGGGAGAGCCCAGAGACCCCCACAAATCTGGTTTTGGGAAATCTTATCCCAACACAAATCTGGTTTCTGGAAATCTTATCCCAACACAAATCTGGTTTCTGGAAATCTTATCCCAACACAAATCTTTTTTCTGGAAATCTTATCCCAACACAAATCTGGTTTCTGGAAATCTTATCCCAACACAAATCTGGTTTTGGGAAATCTTATCCCAACACAAATCTGGTTTCTGGAAATCTTATCCCAACACAAATCTTTTCTCTGGAAATCTTATCCCAACATAAATCTGGTTTCTGGAAATCTTATCCCAACACAAATCTTTTTTTGGGAAATCTTATCCCAACACAAATCTGATTTCTGGAAATCTTATCCCAACACAAATCTGGTTTCTGGAAATCTTATCCCAACACAAATCTGGTTTCTGGAAATCTTATCCCAACACAAATCTGGTTTCAGGAAATCTTATCCCAACACAAATCTGGTTTCTGGAAATCTTATCCCAACACAAATCTTTTTTCTGGAAATCTTATCCCAACACAAATCTGGTTTCTGGAAATCTTATCCCAACACAAATCTGGTTTCTGGAAATCTTATCCCAACACAAATCTGGTTTTGGGAAATCTTATCCCAACTCAAATCTGGTTTTGGGAAATCTTATCCCAACACAAATCTGGTTTTGGGAAATCTTATCCCAACACAAATCTGGTTTTGGGAAATCTTATCCCAACACAAATCTTTTTTCGGGAAATCTTATCCCAACACAAATCTGGTTTTGGGAAATCTTATCCCAACACAAATCTGGTTTTGGGAAATCTTATCCCAACACAAATCTGTTTTTGGGAAATCTTATCCCAACACAAATCTGGTTTTGGGAAATCTTATCCCAACACAAATCTGGTTTTGGGAAATCTTATCCCAACACAAATCTTTTCTCTGGAAATCTTATCCCAACACAAATCTGGTTTCAGGAAATCTTATCCCAACACAAATCTGGTTTTGGGAAATCTTATCCCAACACAAATCTGGTTTTGGGAAGTCTTATCCCAACACAAATCTTTTTTCGGGAAATCTTATCCCAACTCAAATCTGGTTTTGGGAAATCTTATCCCAACACAAATCTTTTCTCTGGAAATCTTATCCCAACACAAATCTTTTTTCTGGAAATCTTATCCCAACACAAATCTGGTTTCAGGAAATCTTATCCCAACACAAATCTGGTTTTGGGAAATCTTATCCCAACACAAATATTTTTTCTGGAAATCTTATCCCAACACAAATCTGGTTTCAGAAAATCTTATCCCAACACAAATCTTTTCTCTGGAAATCTTATCCCAACACAAATCTTTTCTCTGGAAATCTTATCCCAACACAAATCTTTTTTCTGGAAATCTTATCCCAAATGTCCCCAAGCAGAACAAACCCTGGCTGGAGCCTCGCTGGGGTGGGGCTGTCACCACCAACCTCCCACCCCAACAATCAGCTCCGGGTCCCACCCTGAGAGCAGAGAATTCCTGTGCTGCTGCTGGGATTTTCTCAGCTGGAATCGGGGGAATTTGGGGCTCCTGGCAGCTCCTGGGGGACCCCGGCTTGAGGATCCAGCGAGGATCCAGCTCCATCCCCACCGCAGGGACACCCCCGGCTCGGTTTGCTGGTGCTGCCCACTGGGTGAGCCAAGAACGGAGCCAAGAATGAGCCAAGAACCGAGCCAGGAACGAGCCAGGAATGAGCCAAGAAGGAGCCAAGAAGGAGCCAAGAATGAGCCAAGAATGAGCCAAGAACGAGCCAAGAATGAGCCAAGAACCAAGCCAAGAATGAGCCAAGAATGAGCCAAGAAGGAGCCAAGAATGAGCCAAGAATGAGCCAAGAACCGAGCCAGGAATGAACCAAGAAGGAGCCAAGAAGGAGCCAAAAACAAGCCAGGAACGAGCCAAGAATGAGCCAAGAAGGAGCCAAGAATGGAGCCAAGAACCGAGCCAGGAACGAGCCAGGAGCCGAGTCAAGAACCAAGTCAAGAACCGAGTCAAGAACCGAGTCAAGAACCGAGTCAAGAACCGAGTCGAGAACCGAGTCGAGAACCGAGTCAAGAACCGAGTCAAGAACCGAGTCAAGAACCGAGTCGAGAACCGAGTCGAGAACCGAGTCAAGAACCGAGTCAAGAACCGAGTCGGGAACCGAGTCGAGAACCGAGTCGAGAACCGAGTCGAGAACCGAGTCAGGAACCGAGTCAGGAACCGAGTCGAGAACCGAGTCGAGAACCGAGTCGGGAACCGAGAACCGAGTCGGGAACCGAGTCGAGAACCGAGTCGAGAACCGAGTCGAGAACCGAGTCGAGAACCGAGTCGAGAACCGAGTCGAGAACCGAGTCGAGAACCGAGTCGGGAACCGAGTCGAGAACCGAGCCAGGAACCGAGCCAGGAATGAGCCTCCCCTGCCCAGGAGAACACTCGGACTCTGTGTTTGGATTCCAACCCCTCCACGAGGCTTTACTGGGCTCAGCTTTTCCTCTCAGCATCCCCCGGGGGCTCAGCTTTTCCTCTCAGCATCCCCCGGGCTCTGTTTTTCCTCTCAGCATCCCTGGGGGCTCTGTTTTTCCTCTCAGCATCCCTGGGGCTCTGTTTTTCCTCTCAGCATCCCCCGGGGATTCTGTTTTTCCTCTCAGCATCCCCCGGGCTCTGTTTTTCCTCTCAGCATCCCCCTGGGGCTCTGTTTTTCCTCTCAGCACCCCGGGCTCTGCCCTCAGGCGCTCAGGATCCTCCTCCAGTGGCAGCAATAAACGGCGGTGCCCGTGAGGAGCACGGAGCTCAGGAAGGCTCCCAACACCCCCAGAACCACGGGTCGGAGCCAGCCCAGGAGGCTGCGGGTGTAGCTGGGGGGCGGCAGCCGCTGGAAGAGCATCTCCCCGGGCAGAGGAGCCCTCCTGCCCCTCGGCTCCGGCGGCCGCAGCTGCGCCGAGCTCAGGTGCTTCACACTCCTCCTGTAGCCCTCCACGTTCCTCCGCAGCTCCAGCCTCCGGTCCTGGTTCAGGTTTTTCCCCAGCTCCCGGGCGATGTCGGAGCGGCCGATTCGATGCAGGGCACGGACCAGGTGGTCCCAGGTGGTCGCTTCTCCTGCTGTCACCAGCCAGAGCCGCAGCGCTTCTGAGCATCGCAGGGGGCTGCGCCTGAACCGGCGGCGGAGGACGGGGGTGTTCTTCTCAGGGGTGTTCTTCTCGGGGTTGTTCTTCTTGGGGTTGTTCTTCTCGGGGTTGTTCTCCTTGGGGGTGTTCTTCTTGGGGGTGTTCTTCTTGGGGGTGTTCTCCTTGGGGGTGTTCTTCTCGGGGTTGTTCTTCTTGGGGTTGTTCTTCTTGGGGTTGTTCCCCCTGGGGTTGTTCCCCTTGGAGTTGTTCTTCTTGGGGTTTTTCCCCTTGGGGTTGTTCCCCTCGGGGTTTTTCCCCTCGGGGTTTTTCCCCTCGGGGTTTTTCCCCTTGGGGTTGTTCCCCTCGGGGGTGTTCTTCTTGGGGGTGTTCCCCCTGGGGTTGTTCTCCTTGGGGTTGTTCCCCCTGGGGGTGTTCTTCTCGGGGTTGTTCTTCTTGGGGGTGTTCCCCTCGGGGTTGTTCTCCTTGGGGTTGTTCCCCTCGAGGTTGTTCCCCTCGGGGTTGTTCTTCTCGGGGTTGTTCTCCTTGAGGTTGTTCCCCTCGGGGTTGTTCCCCCTGGGGTTGCTCTTCCTGGGGTTGTTCCCCTCGGGGTTTTTCTCCTCGGGGCTTTTCCCCTCGGGGTTTTTCTCCTCGGGGAGAGCTCCGGGAGGTTCCTCCAGGCTCCCCAGCTCCTCCTCGGGGCTGTTGAGCTCCTCCTGCAGCCGCCGGCACTCGGAGCTGGCCAGCAGCTCGGCGATGCGGTTCATGGTGTGCTGGCCCACGGTGGCGGCCACGGAGTCATCGCCGCGGCCACCCGAGGCCAGCAGGAGCAGGAGCAGGCTCAGGAGCGGCCTCATGGCTCGGGAGAAGCGGGGATTCGGCGTTCTCGGTGTCCCAGGAGCGGCCTCATGGCTCGGGAGCAGCGGGAATTCGGCGTTCTCGGTGTCCCAGGAGCTGCTCTGACCTCACAGAGCCCCGCGGGTTCCCCGGGCTGCACCCCCAGCCCCTGAGGATGCTGAATGCAAACAGAAGGGAGCAGAGCCTGGGTGAGCCACAGGATTCCCATTTTAGTGCTCTAAATCCTCTAAAATCTCATTTCTGAGAAAACGGGAGAGAGAACCCAAACAGCCCTTGGAAAAGGACAAGAATCTTTGCAGGTGGAAACCAGTCAAGGGCTGATGTTCCATTTGTTCACCTCCGCAGCCGCCCTCGCCCCCCAAATCCTCCCCCTGGAGCATCCCGAGCTCCATCCCTGGGGCTGACCCCGAGCTGGGGCTGCGCTCTGGGGTGGTTCCGCTCCTTGGGACACCCGGCCCGGCTCGGGGGAGCAGCCCCGGACCCTCCCCGGACCCTCCCCGAATCCCCCCGGCTCCCCCGGGCTCCCCCCGGACCCTCCCCGGACCCTCCCCGGACCCTCCCCGTGTCCCCCGGACCCTCCCCGGACCCTCCCCGGATCCCCCCGGGCTCCCCCGGGCTCCCCCCGGGTCTCCCCGGACCCTCCCCGGACCCTCTCCGGACCCTCCAGACCCTCCCCGGACCCTCTCCGGACCCTCCCCGGGTCCCCCGGACCCTCCCCGGACCCTCCCCGTGTCCCCCGGACCCTCCCCGGACCCTCCCCGTGTCCCCCGGACCCTCCCCGGACCCTCCCCGGACCTTCCCCGGATCCCACCGGGCTCCCCCCGGGTCTCCCCGGACCCTCCCCGGACCCTCCAGACCCTCCCCGGGCTCCCCTGGACCCTCCCCGGGCTCCCCCCCGGGTCCCCCCGGACCCTCCCCGTGTCCCCCGGACCCTCCCCGGACCCTCCCCGGACCCTCCCCGGATCCCACCGGGCTCCCCCCGGGTCTCCCCGGACCCTCCCCGGACCCTCCAGACCCTCCCCGGACCCTCCCCGGGCTCCCCCCGGTTCCCCCGGACCCTCCCCGGGTCCCCCCCGGCTCCCCCGGACCCTCCCCGGACCCTCCCCGGACCCTCCCCGGACCCTCCCCGCACCCTCCCCGGGTCCCCCCGGTTCCCCCGGACCCTCCCCGGACCCTCCCCGGGTCCCCCCGGGTCCCCCGGACCCTCCCCGGGATGGGCTGAGGAGCCACGAGATGGCAACAGAGCCCCGAGGCTCCTCCAGAGCTCTCCTCCCATCGTGAAAAGCGCGATTTTCCCCCAAAAAAACCCTCTGGAACCGCAATTTTTCTTCAAAAAAATCCCCTAAGAAACCGCGATTTCACCCTCCAAAAAAACCCTCTGGAACTGCGATTTTCCCTCCCCCAAAAAAACCCTAAGAAACTGCGATTTTCCTCCCAAAAAAACCCCTAAGAAACTGCGATTTCCCTCCCAAAAAATCCCTCTG
Source organism: Poecile montanus (assembly GCA_038429875.1). Lineage (NCBI taxonomy): Eukaryota > Metazoa > Chordata > Aves > Passeriformes > Paridae > Poecile > Poecile montanus. Next base: position 1,396,493 of record CM076531.1, read on the forward strand.
GAGTCGCGATTTTCCTTCAAAAAAAAACCTAAGAAACGCGATTTTCCTCCCCAAAAAACCCCTCTGGAGCTGCGATTTTCCCTCCCTAAAATCCCCTCTGGAACCGCGATTTTCCTCTCCCAAAAAATTCCCTCTGGAACCGCGATTTTCCTCCCCAAAAAAAACCCTCTGGAACCGCGATTTTTCCCCCAAAAAAATCGCCTCTGGAACCGCGATTTTTCCCCAAAAAAATCCCCTCAGGAACCGAAATTTTCCCCCCAAAAATCCCCTCAGGAACCGAAATTTTCCCCCCAAAAATCCCCTTTGGAGCCTGCGGGGAGGGGGATGAAGAGGATGAGGAGGATTTGGGTTGTTCTGGAGGTTCTGTCACCTCCTCGTCACCCTCTGGAGATGTCACCGTGTCCCCTCCCAAATTCCCCCTCCTCAACACCCCAAGGCCAGGATTTGTTCAGGTAATCTCTTTAATACTGTGTAATATTAATTTTTTTTCCTTTTTTTTTCATTTTTTTTTTCCTTTTTTTCCTCTTTTTTAAAATACAGCATTTCTTGAGGTAGACCATCCCAGCCCTAGAGCTTCTCAGACATCAATAAGACATGAATTAAATACTTTCATGTACAAATACGTTGCAAAAATGAGGTAGAAATGGTTACAGAGAGTGTACAAATAGGATAATAATAATTAATAATTAATAATAAGTCTTCAGGAACCCAGCACGACTTTTTGGAGGTGGGAGGCAAAGTTAATGCCCTGGATGTAATAAAAAAAATGGAGAAAACAGGGAAAAAATGGGAAAAAAACCCTTGTGAGGGATTTGTTCTCTCTGCTCACCAAACCCTGAGGTTTTGGGGGGCTGCTCTGGGGGGGAGAGGGATTTAAAGCACTAAAAATAATTAAAATTAACATTTTTTTTAAATGGAAAAACCCCACAAGAGGCAGAGAGGGGTGGGATGGGCTGGGGGCTTTGCAAAACCCCTCGTTCAGCCCTGCTGGGATTATTTTTTATGGGTTGGGGAGGAAGATCTGGGGGGGAAAATTTGGGAAATTTGCCAAATCTGCTCCAAAAAGCGGTGCCAGCGACAGCTCCCAACCTACGGCACTAAACTCCCCACTGAAGACACGTTACTCCACCAAACGCTACAATAAACCATGTTAAAACAAAAAAAAAAATCCAAAAAAAAGCAAATTTCAAATAAAATTATGGCATAATATAAGTGGAAAGCACCTGAAATACATTCAAATTTCATCTTTGTAACAGCTTCAAGTTTATTTTTCCTTTTATTTCTTCCTTTCTTCACCCCCTTTTTTTTTTGGAGGTAAATCAAGGAGGCAGCTTTGTCCCAGCTGGGAAAAACTCTTAAAAAAATCTTTTTTTTTTTTTCCTTTTCTGAGAAGATAAAAAGTGTTTTTAAAAAGAAAACATTCTTTAGTTTTTTTTTTTTTCTGAGGTAATTCTTTTCCTGAGTAGTTAAAAAGAAATAAAAAAACACAAACGAACAAAGAACACTACAGAGCTTACAAAAATAAAAACCCGAGTCTAGGATATTCAATAATCTACGGCATTTTACTCCAAAAAATTTTGGTTTTGGGGTGGTTTGGGGTCTGACCCCCTGGTTTGGGGTGCGACCTCCTTTTTTTGGGCTGAAATTCCCTGGTTTTGGGCTGAAATTCCCTGGTTTTGGGCTGAAATTCCCTGGTTTTGGGCTGAAATTCCCTGGTTTTGGGCTGAAATTCCCTGGTTTTGGGCGTCTCCCCTTTCCCTGATCAGGTGAGAAGGGGCTCCAAAGACACCCGAGGTATTTTTGTTGGGAATAATAATAAAAAAAAAGCAATTAAAAACCAAAAAGAAGCCAAAATAAAAACCAAGACTAAAGCTTTGGGGTGGATGGGGGGAGCTCCTGAATCCGACGCCGGAGCGGATCCCGATGCCGGAAAATCTCCCGGGGTGCCTCCGGCCCCGCCGGCATCGCCGATCCGGGGACGGAAGGTCGGGAAAATAATAAATAGTTTATCCTGAGTCGTGGGCGAGGCTCCCCAAAAAAAGCAAAAATCAGCCTGGAAAAAATCCCTGGATGAGTCCGAAATAGGGAAAGCGAGGCAGGGCCGGCGTCACCGGCGTCACCGGCGTCACCGGCGTCACCGGCGTCCCCAAGCCCGGCGGGTGTCACCGAGCCCTCAGTGCCTGGTGCCGTACATCTTATCCCAGTCCAGGAACAAGTCCAGCTCCTTTTGGGACACGCCCGGGCGCACCTTGCACAAAGCTTTCTCCAGGTCCTGGTAGGATGTCGGGGGTCCCGGCAGGGCGCGGCGCGCGGCCCCGGCGTGCTGGCACAGCCGCAGCAGCTCGGCGCAGGAGAAGCTCTCGGTGCGTTGGGCCAGCGCCGCCAGCTCGCGCTCGCTCAGGCAGCAGCTCTGCCTGGCCAGGGCTTGGCGGAGGATCTGGCGTCGCGCCTCGCCGTCCGGCGGCGGGATGTAGAGCCGCGTGCCGAAGCGCCGGTGCGACGCCTCGTCGATGCTGCCGGGCCGCGCCGTGGTGCCGATGACCACCACGTTCCGCTCGGACGACGAGGCGGCCACGTCGTCCAGGTAGGAGAGGAGCTGGGACTTGAGGACGCCGGCCTGGCCGCCGTCCTCGCCCGGCCGCGCCGCCAGCAAGGAGTCGGCCTCGGTGATGAGCACCACGGAGGGCTGGCGGCAGCTGGCCACCAAGAACACGGTCTGGAGGATCTTCTCGGCTTCGGCCTTCCAGGTGGAGAGCAGCGCGGCGCCGCTGAGGCGCAGCAGGGTGGAGCCCAGCTGGGTGGAGACGCAGCGGCCCAGCAGCGCCTTGCCGGTGCCGCGGGGCCCGAAGAGCAGCAGGGTCCGCAGCGGGTGGCCGGTGCCGCCGTAGGAGCCCGGCCGCAGGATGGGCCACAGCAGCTCCTCCTCGATGGCCGCCTTGACGCCCGCCCGCCCGGCGACGTCCGACCACTGCACCGGCGGCCCCCGCTCCACCACCTTGGTGTTCACCAGCTCCAGCACCAGCGGGTCGACGTTCTTGGGCTGCTCCTCCAGCGGGGTGAACCCCAGAGCTTTGGGGGGCAGCCGCAGCGGGAAGGGGGGTCCCGGCTCGGCCGTGCGCTCGCCGTTGGCCAGAGGGGGACTGAACTTCTCGAAGGGCTCTGCCGGCCGCAGGGCAGCGTCCCTGGAGCCGTAGGGCGGCGAGGCCATGCCCTTCATCTGCTGCCCGCCGAACTTTCCGCCGTGTTCCTCGGCGCTTCCAGCCGCCGGTGGCTTCCCGGCTTTGAAGGGCACCTGCGGGGAGTCGCCGGTGCCACCGAAGCCGTTCCCCCGGCACTCGCCGTTGTCCGACAGGGGGTACGGGGACTTTGGCTGCTCGTAGCTGTATTTCCTGTACCTGCCCTCGCCCTCATCCTCCCCGCCGATGTCGAACGCCTTCCTCTTCAGCGTGCCCGCCGCCTCGGTGCCCAGGGGCGGCACGGCCAGCGAGCCCAGCGCAGCCCCCTGGTAGCCGTAGCCCGGGACCCCCGGCGGGCGGGCGGGGGGCGGCGGGGCGGGGATGGGGGTGGGCGCGGCGATGCCGGAGGGCAGGTAGGAGGCTGCCGGGGGGTGCGGAGGGTGGATGCCCCCGTAGCCCGGCTGCGGAGCGTAGCTGCCCGCGGTGTAGTTGTACACGGAGCCCGAGGAGCCGTAACCCGGCACCAGGGCGGGCGAGGGGTGCGCCGGCTGCAGGAGCCCCGAGCTGTGCAGGGCCGGGGGATGCGGCGGGGGCAGCGCCGCCGGGGGCTGGGTGCAGTAGCCAGAGGGCAAATAGGTGCCACCGTAAGCCGAGGGGTACTCCTGAGCCGCCCCGAGCGGCCCGGAGCCGGCGGCGCAGGAATTCCCGGCGGCGTACACCGGCTCGCTGAGGTTGGGCAGCACCGGGGAGCCCCCCAGCCCCATGGCCCCGCTGCCTGCGGGCACCGCCGGTGGCACCGAGCCCTTGGCCAGCCCATCGGCGATGGGGGCCAGCGGGTAGGAGCCCTCAGAGCCCCCCGGCCAGGGCTCCCCGTCCCCTTTCTGGCCGTTCACGGGGCCGAAGGCGCCGTCCCCGTAGCCGGCGAGCGTGGGGCGCTCGTAGGGCGCGTCCAGCACCCCCGAGTACTTCTCGGCGTACCTCTTGAGGAGGTTGGAGGCCGTGAGAGCCGAGATGTCATCGTTGGCCCAGGCGTAGTTGAAGCGCTGGCGGCTGCTGGGGTACAGGTCGGGCTTGTGGGCGGGCGAGGAGGTGGTGGAGGAGACGTCCAGGTGCTGCTCCGGCCACTGGTTCAGGGACTGGGCATGCTCTGGTGACCAGTGCATCTTCGACAGAGCTGTGGGGACAGGAGAGCGCAGGTGAGAGCAGAGAAACGGGAATTGTGCACCCAAAACCTGCTCTGCTGCCCTGCCCCGGGCTGGGAGCGCCTGCTTCGGGCAGCTCGGGGGATTCTGAGGTCGGGGAAAGCTTCAAGGCCACTGAGTCCAAGCTGTGGCCGGTCCCCACCTCATCACCCGGGCCAGAGCAGCGAGTGCCACCTCCAGCTGTCCCTGCGGTGATGCCACCAACCCCGAGGGTGGTGGCAGTGTCCCCAAACATCCTCTGGCCATCTCCTGCTGGGGCTGCCACCTCCTGCTCCAACCCCCGAGGGTGGTGGCAGTGTCCCCAAACCTCCTCTGGTCACCTCCTGCTCCAACCCCCGAGCTCCTGAAGGTGGTGGCAGTGTCCCCAAATCTCCTCTGGTCACCTCCTGCTCCAGCCCTGAGGGTGGTGGCAGTGTCCCCAAACCCCTCTGGTCACCTCCTGCTCCAGCCCCAAGGGTGGTGGCAGTGTCCCCTCCCCACCCCACTGTCCCCAGCGCCTCGGGGGACACTGAGGCCGGGGCCAGGTCTCTGCCGCGGCCTCTCAGCCACTCAGCACAATCAGATTAATTTAATGCTTTAATTGACTTATGGGGCACTTTGGATATCAAACTTCCAGCAGAGGATCCCGTGCGGGGCGAGCCCGACCTCCTCCCGCCTTTCCAGCCATTGGCAAAGCGCTCCCGAGGGATAAATCGGATGGAAAAATCCAGGGGATCCTCCTGGAGCTGCCCACGGAGCTGGGGGAAAATGCACCCAAAAGCTTTAAAGGGAAAAAGGAGCATTTGGCTGGTTCTGAGGTGAACAAGGCATTTTCCAGAATTTTTTATATATTTTTTTTAGGGAGCATTTGGCTGGTTCTGAGATGAACAAGGCATTTTCCCGAATTTTTTATAATTTTTTTTAGGGAGCAGATTTGGGGGTACCAGGGGGTGTCTGGGCGCTCCTGGCAGCTGCCACCAGTACAAACCAGTAAATCCCAGTGCCATTCCCAGGAAATGGGATTTGATTTGGGGGTACCAGGGGGTGTCTGGGCGCTCCTGGCAGCTGCCACCAGTACAAACCAGTAAATCCCAGTGCCATTCCCAGGAAATGGGATTTGATTTGGGGGTACCAGGGGGTGTCTGGGCGCTCCTGGCAGCTGCCACCAGTACAAACCAGTAAATCCCAGTGCCATTCCCAGGAATGTCAGGGTTTGATTTGGGGGTACCAGGGGGTGTCTGAACCCTCCTGGCAGCCACCACCAGTACAAACCAGTAAATCCCAGTGCCATTCCCAGGAAGTGGGATTTGATTTGGGGGTACAGGGGAGGTGTCTGAACCCTCCTGGCAGCTGCCACCAGTACAAACCAGTAAATCCCAGTGCCATTCCCAGGAAATGGGATTTGATTTGGGGGTACCAGGGGGTGTCTGAGCACTCCTGGCAGCTGCCACCAGTACAAACCAGTAAATCCCAGTGCCATTCCCAGGAAGTGGGATTTGTTTGGGGGTACCAGGGGGTGTCTGAACCCTCCTGGCAGCCACCACCAGTACAAACCAGTAAATCCCAGTGCCATTCCCAGGAATGTCAGGGTTTGATTTGGGGGTACCAGGGGGTGTCTGAACCCTCCTGGAAGCAGCCACCAGCACAAACCAGTAAATCCCAGTGCCATTCCCAGGAATGTCAGGGTTTGATTTGGGGGTACAGGGGAGGTGTCTGAACCCTCCTGGCAGCCACCACCAGTACAAACCAGTAAATCCCAGTGCCATTCCCAGGCTCCTGAGCACAGCAGGGCAGCCACAAACCCCAAACCCCCGAACAAAACGAGGTGAGCCCGACCCAGCAAACCCCTCAAAGACACGGGGAGAAATAAAAACCCCCAAAACCCATGGAAAAAAAAAAAATAAAATAAATTGGAAAACGCAGAGAGGGGGAGGGCGGCGGGCAGGGAGGAGCTGTCAGGGTTGAAATGGGAGGTGAATGAGTGGCGGAGCGGGACAGATGTTTCAATGCTCCCCTTGGCAGTGTGAGAAAATTACTGTCCAGTGACCAAATGGCCGGGCCGGTTCCCACCCTCGCTGCTGCCCATTATCCCCAGCACAAGACAAAGGCGGCCAGGGGGGCTGGGCAGGGAGAATCCCATTGTTCCCGCCCGCCCTAATTATGGAAATCTTGTTAATCTATTCAGCAGCGAGTCTGAACTGGGCTTTTGTTCGGGGGGTTTGCAGCGGGCGCTCGGCTGGGGGTGTCCAACGGCTCGGAGTGGGGATGGGGTGCGCTGATTTCCCCCCCTGGGAACAGCTCCAGCCACCGGGCCGGGGATGCGGGATGGCCCCGGAGAGGGGAGAGAGAGGGGTGGGTTTGTTTTGGAGAGCTCGGTGGAACGCACGGGGATGGTGCTGGAAAAATATCTGAGTGAAAATCCCAGCCTCCCCAGGCGGGGTCTGCAGATGGCCCCGAGTCCCTGGGGGGATGCAGAGGGGGATCGGGTGGGTTTGGAGGGAAGAGCAAACAGGTCCAGGCTGGGGATGCGCTAAAGCCGAGCTTAGAGCCCGTCTAAAGCCGGGCTTAAAGAGCAGCGGATTCCCCTGAGCCCCGGGAAGAGGGGCTGGGGAGGGGAGGGGGTGATCCGGATGGATTTTGGGGAAGGGGTGATCCGGATGGGTCTCGGGTGATCCGGATGGATCCCGGGGAGGGGGTGATGATCCAGGTGGGTTTTGGGGAAGGGGTGATCCGGATGGATTTTGGGGAGGGGGTGATCCGGATGGATCCTGGGGAGGGGGTGATCCGGATGGGTCTCGGGTGATCCGGATGGATCTTGGGGAGGGGGTGATGATCCGGATGGATCTTGGGGAGGGGGTGATGATCCAGGTGGGTCTCATCCAAGAATGCTCCCTTTGGAGCATCCTTGGAGCATTCCCAAGGAGAATCCCAGACCCTGGGTGCCGGGCTGAGCTGCCAAGCCACAGCTCCATGGTCACCCAAAGCTCCGTGGTCACTCACAGCTCTGTGGTCACCCACAGCTCTGTGGTCACTCACAGCTCTGTGGTCATTCTGAGCTCTGTGGTCACTCCCAGCTCTGTGGTCACTCACAGCTCCATGATCACCCACAGCTCCACGGTCACCCACGGCTCAGTGGTCACCCACGGCTCTGTGGTCACTCACAGCTCTGTGGTCACTCACAGCTCCACGGTCACTCACAGCTCTGTGGTCATTCTGAGCTCTGTGGTCACTCACAGCTCCACGGTCACTCACGGCTCTGTGGTCACTCACAGCTCCATGGTCACCCAAAGCTCCATGGTCACTCACAGCTCTGTGGTCACTCACAGCTCCACGGTCACTCACAGCTCTGTGGTCACTCACGGCTCTGTGGTCACCCACAGCTCTGTGGTCACTCACAGCTCTGTGGTCACTCCCAGCTCTGTGGTCACTCACAGCTCCATGGTCACCCACGGCTCAGTGGTCACCCACGTCTCTGTGGTCACTCACGGCTCTGTGGTCACCCACAGCTCTGTGGTCACTCACAGCTCTGTGGTCACTCACAGCTCCACAGTCACTCACGGCTCTGTGGTCACTCACAGCGCTGTGGTCATTCCCATGGTCATCCACACTTCCATGGTCACCCACAGCTCTGTGGCCACCCACAGATGTCCAATGTCCAGATGTCCAGATGTCCATAATGTCCAATGTCCAGATGTCCAAAAGTCCAAAATGTCCAGCTGTCCAATGTCCAGATATCCAGAATATCCAGATGTCCAGAATGTCCAATGCCCAGAATATCCAATGTCCAGATGTCCAATGTCCAATGCCCAGAATATCCAATGTCCAATGTCCAGAATGTCCAATGTCCAGATGTCCAGGTGTCCAGATGTCCAATGTCCAGAATGTCAATGTCCAGCTGTCCAGATGTCCAGAATATCCAATGTCCAATGTCCAGAATGTGCAATGTCCAGAATATCCAATGTCCAGATGTCCAGAATGTCAATGTCCAATGTCCAATATCCAATGTCCAATGTCCAGCTGTCCAATATCCAGTGTCCAGCTGTCCAGTGTCCAATGTCCAGCTGTCCAGATGTCCAGTGTCCAGCTGTCCAGTGTCCAGCTGTCCAATATCCAATGTCCAGATGTCCAATGTCCAATGTCCAGTGTCCAATATCCAATGTCCAGCTGTCCAGCTGTCCAGCTGTCCAATGTCCAATGTCCAGTGTCCAGTGTCCAGTGTCCAGTGTCCAATGTCCAGTGTCCAGCTGTCCAGTGTCCAGTGTCCAGTGTCCAGTGTCCAGTGTCCAGTGTCCAATGTCCAGTGTCCAGTGTCCAGCTGTCCAGTGTCCAGTGTCCAGCTGTCCAGTGTCCAGTGTCCAGCTGATTCCGATGGGAATTCAGCCGGGGGCTGAGCCCGTCTGTCACCGTGGGAGAAACGGGAACGGGAAAAGGGAGCCCTGGGCTGGGAATTAATTCTGATATTGGGGAGCCCCAGCCCCAGCCAGAAATTAATTATTAATTAATTCTGATATTGGGGAGCCCCATCCAGAAATTAATTATTAATTAATTCTGATATTGGGGAGCCCCAGCCCCAGCCAGAAATTAATTTGAATTAATTCTGATATTGGGGAGCTCCAGCCCCAACCAGAAATTGAATTAATTCTGATATTGGGGAGCCTCAGCCCCATCCATAAATTAATTTGAATTAATTCTGATATTGGGGAGCCCCAGCCCCATCCATAAATTAATTTGAATTAACTCTGATACCAGGAAGCCTCAGCCCCATCCAGAAATGAGTTTTAATTAATTCTGACTGTGGCACCTCCATCCCCATCCAGAAATGAATTTAAATTCATTCTGATCCAGACCCCCATCCCCATCCATAAATTAATATGAATTAATTCTGATATTGGGGAGTCCCAGCTCCATCCATAAATGAATTTGAATTAATTCTGATATTGGGGAGCTCCAGCCCCAACCAGAAATTGAATTAATTCTGATATTGGGGAGCCTCAGCCCCAACCAGAAATGAATTTGAATTAATGCTGATGCAGACCCTCAGCCCAACCAGAAATTAATTTGAATTAATTCTGATCCAGACCCCCATCCCCGTCCATAAATGAATTTGAATTAATTCTGATCCTGGGGAGCTCCATCCCCATCCAGAAATGAATTTGAATTAATTCTGATCCAGACCCCCATCCCCATCCAGAAATGAATTTAAATTCATTCTGATCCAGACCCCCATCCCCATCCATAAATTAATATGAATTAATTCTGATATTGGGGAGTCCCAGCTCCATCCAGAAATGAGTTTGAATTAATTCTGACTGTGGCACCCCCATCCCCATCCATAAATTAATTTGAATTAATTCTGATCCAGACCCCCATTCCCGTCCATAAATTAATTTGAATTAATTCTGATATTGGGGAGTTCCATCCCCATCCAGAAATGAATTCGAATTGATGCTGATGCAGACCCTCAGCCCAACCAGAAATTAATTTGAATTAATTCTGATCCAGACCCCCATCCCCATCCATAAATGAATTTGAATTAATTCTGATCCAGACCCCCATCCCCATCCAGAAATTAATTTGAATTAATTCTGATATTGGGGAGCTCCAGCCCCATCCATAAATGAATTTGAATTAATTCTGATCCTGGGGAGCTCCATCCCCATCCAGAAATGAATTTGAATTCATTCTGACTGTGGCACCCCCATCCCCATCCATAAATTAATTTGAATTAATTCTGATCCAGACCCCCATCCCCATCCAGAAATTAATTTGAATTAATTCTGATCTTGGGGAGCTCCATCCCCATCCAGAAATGAGTTTTAATTCATTCTGACTGTGGCACCCCCATCCCCATCCCTCCCCACCCTCTCCATCCCGTTTTCCTCCTCGGTGCCTCGGGAATTCCGCAGGGAATCCATCCCCAGCTCCTCTTTTCCATCATCCCCATCATTCCCGGCCATCCCTGGATGATGGATCCCGTTCCCATCCCCTGGGATCGCTCCCAGCCCTGCCCGGACCTTTTGTTTTCACAAATCTTTTTAAACTCTGCTCCTTTTTCCAGCTCTGAAATCCCCCAGCTCCCTCCTGCCCTCCTTGCACTGAGGGATTTGCCAGAAATTCCCTTTTTTTTTGGGTTGTTTGGATGCATTTGGATTTTGGGGATTTATTTCCCTTCTACAGCCTAAATTATTAATTATGTTTATAAATATATCATCGTTTACATATTTATTTATTTGTCTCGGTATTTATGTTTATGTATCTATTTTAATGTTGATATATTTATAGAAATAGATTTAGTATATTTATTTTTAATGTATTTATATATAATAAATATATAATTTATTTATACAGTATATGATATATTATATATATTATATAATATATAATTGCATGATTATAAATAATTATATATTATATATAATAATATTGTATTATATAATATTATTAAGTATGATTATAGATATAATGTATTATAAATATATTATATTATATTATATTATATTATATTATATTATATTATATTATATTATATTATATTATATTATATTATATTATATTATATTATATTATATTACATTATATTACATTATATTACATTATATTATATTATATTATATTATATTATATTATATTATATTATATTATATTATATTATATTATATTATAATCATATAATTATAAATGTCAATATATTAAATATATGGAATATATAATAATATAATATATATATATAATATGGTGGATTTGGTGAATTTGGTAAATTTGGTGGATTTGGTGGATTTGGTGAATTTGGTGAATTTGATAAATTTGATAAATTTGGTGGATTTGGTGAATTTGGTGAATTTGGTGGATTTGATAAATTTGGTGAATTTGATAAATTTGATAAATTTGATAAATTTGATGAATTTGGTGAATTTGGTGAATTTGGTGAATTTGGTAAATTTGATAAATTTGATAAATTTGGTGAATTTGGTGAATTTCTGTTGGCAGAACCGGGGAGTTTGCGATGCTGGGGGTGAGGCTGGAGCTGGGATCGGGGGCATCTGGAGATTCCTCTGGTCACTGGTGCCACCTCCTGTGACCTTCTGGCCATCAGTGCCACCTCTGTGACCTCCTGGCCATCAATGCCACCCCTGTGACCTCCTGGCCACCAGTGCCACCAGTGACCTTCTGGCCATCAGTGCCACCTCCTGTGACCTTCTGGTCACCAGTGTCACCTCCTGTGACCTCCTGGCCATCAATGCCACCCCTGTGACCTTCTGGCCACCAGTGTCACCAGTGACGCTCTGGTCATCAATGCCAGCCCTGTGACCCTCTGGCCATCAATGCCACCCCTGTGACCTTCTGGCCACCAGTGCCACCCCTGTGACCTCCATGGCCACCAGTGCCACCAGTGACCTTCTGGCCACCAGTGCCACCCCTGTGACCTCCTGGCCATCAATGTCACCCCTGTGACCTTCTGGTCATCAATGCCACCCCTGTGACCTCCTGGCCACCAGTGCCACCAGTGACTCTCTGGTCACCAATGCCACCTCTGTGACCTTCTGGACATCAGTGCCACCCCTGTGACCTCCTGGCCACCAGTGTCACCAGTGACTCTCTGGTCACCAGTGCCACCCCTGTGACCTCCTGGTCATCAATGCCACCTCCTGTGACCTCCTGGTCACCAGTGCCACCCCTGTGACCTCCTGGCCACCAGTGCCACCCCTGTGACCTCCTGGTCACCAGTGCCACCAGTGACCTTCTGGTCATCAATGCCACCCCTGTGACCTCCTGGTCATCAATGCCACCCCTGTGACCTCCTGGTCATCAATGCCACCCCTGTGACCTCCTGGCCACCAGTGCCACCCCTGTGACCCTCTGGTCACCAGTGCCACCTCCTGTGACCTCCTGGTCATCAGTGCCACCCCTGTGACCTCCTGGCCACCAGTGCCACCCCTGTGACCCTCTGGTCACCAGTGCCACCAGTGACTCTCTGGTCATCAGTGCCACCCCTGTGACCTCCTGGCCATCAGTGCCACCTCCTGTGACCTCCTGGCCATCAATGCCACCCCTGTGACCTCCTGGCCATCAATGCCACCCCTGTGACCTCCTGGTCATCAATGCCACCCCTGTGACCTCCTGGCCACCAGTGCCACCAGTGACTCTCTGGCCACCAGTGCCACCCCTGTGACCTTCTGGTCATCAATGCCACCAGTGACCCTCTGGTCATCAATGCCACCCTTGTGACCTTCTGGTCACCAATGCCACCAGTGACTCTCTGGTCACCAGTGCCACCCCTGTGACCTTCTGGCCACCAGTGCCACCAGTGACCCTCTGGTCATCAATGCCACCTCCTGTGATCCTCTGGTCACTAATGCCACCCCTGTGACCCTCTGGCCACCAGTGACCTTATGGCCACCAGTGACTCTCTGGCCACCAGTGCCACCCTGTGACCTCCTGGCCACCAATGCCACCAGTGACCTTCTGGCCACCAGTGACTCTCTGGCCATCAGTGCCACCCCTGGTCTGTGACCCTCTGGTCACCGGTGCCACCCTCTGGCCACCAGTGTCACCCCTGTGACCCCCTGGCCATCAGTGCTACCCCATATATTTGTATATTTATATTTATATTTATATTTATATTTATATTTATATTTATATTTATATTTATATTTATATTTATATTTATATTTATATTTATATTTATATTTATATATACAGTTCTTTGGTGCAGAACCCCAAACCCCATGCACAGAGCCAGCTGCTGTATGTATATATGTATAAATATAAATATAAATATATGGGATTCCTGGAGCAGGAAAAGATCCAGGATGGGATTCCTGGAGCGGGAGAAGATCCAGGATGGGATTCCTGGAGTGGGAGAAGATCCAGGATGGGATTCCTGGAGCAGGAAAAGATCCAGGAGGGGATTCCTGGAGCGGGAGAAGATCCAGGATGGGATTCCTGGAGCAGGAGAAGATCCAGGATGGGATTCCAGGAGTGGGAGAAGATCCAGGAGGGGATCCCTGGAGTGGGAGAAGATTCCTGGAACAGGATTAGATCCAGGAGGGGATTCCTGGAGCAGGAAAAGATCCAGGAGGGGATTCCAGGAGTGGGAGAAGATTCCTGGAGTGGGAGAAGATCCAGGATGGGATTCTGGAGCAGGAGAAGATCCAGGATGGGATTCCAGGAGTGGGAGAAGATCCAGGAGGGGATTCCTGGAGCAGGAGAAGATCCAGGAGGGGATTCCTGGAGCAGGAGAAGATCCAGGAGGGGATTCCTGGAGCAGGGGAAGATCCAGGAGGGGATTCCCAGAGCGGGAGAAGATCCAGGAGGGGATTCCTGGAACAGGAGAAGATCCAGGAGGGGATTCCTGGAGCAGGAGAAGATCCAGGAGGGGATTCCTGGAAGAGGAGAAGATCCAGGAGGGGATTCCTGGAGCGGGAGAAGATTCCTGGAGTGGGAGAAGATCCAGGATGGGATTCCTGGAACAGGAGAAGATCCAGGAGGGGATTCCAGGAGCAGGAGAAGATCCAGGATGGGATTCCTGGAGCAGGAAAAGATCCAGGAGGGGATTCCAGGAGTGGGAGAAGATCCAGGAGGGGATTCCCAGAACAGAACATCCAGGATGGGTGGCATTCCCACCCTCAGGAATATCTGGATTAGGAGGATGTAAAATTGATCCTCTTGGCCTCAGGCTGCATTTCACCACCCCAAAATAAACCCAATTTTAGGATTTTCTCCTCCCGTGGGTGTGGGGTGAGCGCTCCGAACTCTCAGGTGGATTATCCAGGGGATTTGGGAACAGAGATTTGGGAAAAGCACAGAACGGGCAAAGCAGCAGCAGGATGGGACCCCAGCTATGAAACAGAAACTCCAGGAGCTGCAGCAGGTGGAGGAAACTCATCCCTGGGCTGGGAATCTCCTCAGCCGCCGGATTCCTCATCCACAGCACCCGGGGAACAGCGCTGAGGAGATTTCTCAGCCTTTATTCCACCTTTTCCCCTGGAAACGAAAGAACTCGGAGGGATGGAAGGAAGGGTTTGGGTCACAGGAGCGGCACCAAAAGCGAAATGCTGCAAAATCCCCCTCGGGAGGGGAAAAAAGGAAGGAGGGAGGGAGGGGAGGGGAAAAGAGCGGCTCCAGATAAGGAATTGTTAACATGATCCATATGGTCCACACCGAGCTGTTTAACCAAAATGATAATGGCAAAAGGGAAGAATGCAGCGGGGGCTCGGCGGGAGAACAAAGGCGGCCACAGAGCCCTTCCCTGCCCCAGGAATTCTGAGCTGCTCAAATCCTTCCCTGCCCCAGGAATCCTGAGCTGTTCCCAGGAATCCTGAACTGCTCAAATCCTTCCCTGCCCCAGGAATTCTGAACTGCTCAAATCCTTCCCTGCCCCAGGAATCCTGAGCTGTTCCCAAATCCTTCCCTGCCCCAGGAATTCTGAGCTGTTCCCAAACCATTCCCTGCCCCAGGGATCCTGAACTGCTCAAATCCTTCCCTGCCCCAGGAATCCTGAACTGCTCAAATCCTTCCCTGTCCCAGGAATCCTGAACTGCTCAAATCCTTCCCTGCCCCAGGGATCCTGAACTGCTCAAATCCTTCCCTGCCCCAGGAATTCTGAGCTGTTCCCAGGAATCCTGAGCTGTTCCCAATCCTTCCCTGCCCCAGGAATCCTGAGCTGTTCCCAATCCTTCCCTGCTCCAGGAATCCTGAGCTGTTCCCAGGAATCCTGAACTGCTCAAATCCTTCCCTGCTCCAGGAATCCTGAGCTGCTCCCAATCCTTCCCTGCTCCAGGAATCCTGAGCTGTTCCCAATCCTTCCCTGCCCCAGGAATCCTGAACTGCTCAAATCCTTCCCTGCCCCAGGAATCCTGAGCTGTTCCCAATCCATTCCCTGCCCCAGGAATCCCGAGCTGTTCCCAGGAATCCTGAGCCGGCACAAACCATTCCCTGCTCCGTGAATTTCGAGCTGTTCCCAAACCCTTCCCTGCCCCAGGAATCCTGAGCTGTTCCCAGGAATCCTGAGCTGTTCCCAAACCATTCCCTGCTCCAGGGATCCTGAACTGCTCCAAACCATTCCCTGTCCCAGGAATCCTGAGCTGTTCCCAAACCTTCCCTGCCCCAGGAATCCCGAGCTGCTCCAGGAATCCTGAGCTGCTCAAATCCTTCCCTGTCCCGAGAATCCCGAGCTGTTCCCAATCCATTCCCTGCCCCAGGAATCCCGAGCTGTTCCCAATCCATTCCCTGCCCCAGGAATCCTGAGCTGTTCCCAGGAATCCCGAGCCGGCACAAATCATTCCCTGCCTGCTCCAGGAATCCTGAACTGCTCCCAGTCCTTCCCTGCCCCAGGAATCCCGAACTGTTCCAAACCATTCCCTGCTCCAGGAATTTCGAGTTGCTCCAAACCTTCCCTGCCCCAGGAATCCCGAGCTGGAAGAGCTGATGATCACAAACCCTTCCCTGCTCCAGGAATTTCAAGCTGGGAGAGCTGGTGAGCACAAACCTTTCCCTGCTCCAGGAATCCTGAACCATTCCAAACCCTTTTTCCCTGCTCCAGGAATTTCGAGCCGTTCCAAACCCTTTCCCTACTCCAGGAATCCTGAACCATTCCAAACCCTTTCCCTGCTCCAGGAATTTTGAACCATTCCAAACCCCTTTCCCTGCTCCAGGAATCCTGAACCATTCCAAACCCTTTCCCTGCTCCAGGAATCCTGAACCATTCCAAACCCTTTTTCCCTGCTCCAGGAATTTTGAACCATTCCAAACCCTTTTTCCCTGCTCCAGGAATTTCGAGCCGTTCCAAACCCTTTCCCTGCCCCAGGAATCCCGAGCCATTCCAAACCCTATCCCTGCTCCAGGAATTTTGAACCATTCCAAACCCTATCCCTGCTCCAGGAATCCTGAACCATTCCAAACCCTTTCCCTGCCCCAGGAATCCTGAACCATTCCAAACCCTTTTTCCCTGCCCCAGGAATCCTGAACCATTCCAAACCCTTTTTCCCTGCTCCAGGAATTTTGAACCATTCCAAACCCTTTTTCCCTGCTCCAGGAATCCCGAGCCATTCCAAACCCTTTCCCTGCTCCAGGAATTCCGAGCAGGGCCAGCCAGAGGCTGCTCCCCCATTCCCCACTCCAGGAATTGTGGCTGAACCCCCAAACCCCCCTGGCTCCTTCCCCCTCCACAAAATCTCTCCTAAAAAAAAACCCTGCTAAAAACAGGGAGCGAAACCCCAAATAAATTCATCTCTATCTCTCATGATATTTTCATTTTCGATCGAAATGAGGGCAGGATTGAGTGGATTCAATCACGGAGCCCGTTCCTCTCGGGTCTGGGATGAATTCAGCCCTGGGTGTTGATGTTATTCCAGGATCCCGTGGTTTTCCAGGGAACACAATACAGTGCGTGCCATTCATTATCCCGCCAGTCCCCCAAGAGAAAATGTCAACACACTTCTGCTGGAGAGAGCTAAAACAAATGTTTAATGTGATAAACAACTGCCAGGCCTCAGCCCCCGCTGAAATGTTTAATTCAGAATCACCTCGAGAGCAAACAGGCGCCCGCATGGGAAATCCTGGCAGCGCAGGGAGGAACCTCATCAATTCCCACCAGGAAATCCATCCCGAGCCATTCCAGCGCCCCGCACCCTCCGCGGAGAGCCAGGGCCACATCAAACACACAAATCCTGCCCCAAATTCCCTCCCGCGCCTCAAATCTGTCACAAAACCAGGATCCCTTCAAGCACAAACGTTCAATTTTGGTGGAAAACGAGGAATGACGTGAACCGGCACATGGCGACTCCAAACCAAAAGAATTTCGGAACACGCAGGATAAAGCGATTTTAAACTGATGCTTTTCCCCCCGCCCCGAGCGAAAAACTCCCGGTTTAAAATAAAAATAATTAAAAAAAAAAATAAATTAAAAATAGGGGCTTTCAGGCAAAGCTTCTGTTTAAAAATCACCGTCAGCTCCTGAACGCCGCGAGTGTTTTGAAGGCTCCGGCGTGCGCTTGACGTGCGACAGCGGCTGCGGGAGCTGGCATTGTTCCCGGGGTGAGGGATGGAGGAGGGAGGGAGGGACGGGAGGGATGGGAGGGATGGATGATGGATGATGGATGGATGGATGGATGGATGGATGGATGGATGGATGGATGGATGGATGGATGGACAATCGCACCGTGAGCGCTCTCCGCGCTCCAGGCAGGGTTCGGAGCAGGATCGGTTCCGCCACCGTGACCCGGCTCCCCTCGGGACCCCTCTGGGGCCAGGCTCGTGTCACCATCGCGCCCCCCGGAGCCCCCCGCAGCCTCTCGGGGGGAAGAGGAGCCGAAGGCCTGGGTGGTTCCACGGCAGCTCTCGGCTCTCCGGAGCCCTCCCGCGACCCCCGGGCTCCCCCCGGGCTCCCCCCGGGCTCCCCCCGGGCTCCCCCCGGGCTCCCCCCGGGCTCCCCCCGGCTCGGTGCCCGCAGCGCGGCGGGCGGGATGCGCACCCCGGGCGGCTCTGGGGCTGCTCAGCCGAGGGTCCCCGCTGCCCCCCGACCCATCCCGGCCCCGCTCACCTCCTCATGCCGGCGGGGCCGTCAGCGCAGCCCGGGAGGCCGAGCCGGGCGCCGCATCCTGCGCTGCCGCCCGGACAATGCGGGGCGGCGCGGCGGCCCCGGGGGCTGGGGCCGGGCTGGGGCTGGGGCCGGGGCCGGGGCCGGGGCCGCGGCCGGGGCCTGGGCTGGGGCTGAGCCCCCCGCCCCCCGCCCACCGCCCACTGCCCGCCCCCGGGAGCCGCGGGGCGGAGCGGAGCGGCCAGGCCGGGCCATGGCGAGGTGCGGGACAGCGAACGGGGAGGCTGAGAGAGTCCCGGAACGACCCCCGGCACCGCGGCATCCCTGCAGCCCCAGCCCCGGAATCCCTGCAGAGCGAACCCCGAAATCCCTGCAGCCCGAGCCCCGAAATCCCTGCGGAGCAAACCCCGAAATCCCTGCACCCCGATCCTCGGCATCCCTGCAGCCCCAGCCCCGGAATCCCTGCACCCCGATCCTCGGCATCCCTGCAGACCCAGCCCCGAAATCCCTGCAGAGCGAGCCCCAAAATCCCTGCAGCCCGAGCCCCGAAATCCCTGCAGCCCCAGCCCCGGAATCCCTGCACCCCGATCCTCGGCATCCCTGCAGACCCAGCCCCGGAATCCCTGCAGAGCGAAGCCCAAAATCCCTGCAGAGCGAGCCCCGAAATCCCTGCAGAGCGAGCCCCGAAATCCCTGCAGACCGAACCCCGAAATCCCTGCAGCCCCAGCCCCGAAATCCCTGCAGAGCGAACCCCGAAATCCCTGCAGAGCGAGCCCCGAAATCCCTGCAGAGCGAGCCTCGAAATTCCTGCACCCTGATCCCCGAAATTCCTGCAGCCCCAGCCCCGAAATCCCTGCAGACCGAACCCCGAAATTCCTGCACCCCGGTCCCTGAAATCCCTGCAGACCCAGCCCCGAAATCCCTGCAGACCGAACCCCGAAATCCCTGCAGAGCGAGCCCCAAAATCCCTGCACCCTGATCCCCGAAATCCCTGCACCCTGATCCCCGAAATCCCTGCAGACAGAACCCCGAAATTCCTGCACCCCGGTCCCTGAAATCCCTGCAGCCCGGTCCCGGCACCCCAGCATTCCAGGGCCCATGGATCCCAATCTTCAACCCAACATCCCTGACCCCTGACCCCCAACATCCCTGACCCCAAACATCCCTGACCCCTGACCCCCAACTTCCCCTCCCCTGTCCCCCCAACTCCTTTCTCCCTTCTCCCTGCACCCCAACATCCCTGACCCTGCACCCCAACACCCCTGACCCCCAACATCCCTGACCCCCAACATCCCTGACCCCTGACCCCTGACCCCCAACATCTCTGACCCTGCACCCCAACATCCCTGACCCCCAACCTCCCTCCCCTGTCCCCCAACCTCCCTCCCCTGTCCCCCCAGCTCCTTTCTCCCTTCTCCCTGACCCCAAACATCCCTGACCCCCAACATCCCTGACCCCCAACATCCCTTCCCCTGTCCCCCAACATCCCTTCCCCTGTCCCCCCAGCTCCTTTCTCCCTTCTCCCTGACCCCAAACATCCCTGACCCCCAACATCTCTGACCCCTGACCCCTGACCCCCAACATCCCTTCCCCTGTCCCCCAACATCCCTTCCTCTGTCCCCCCAGCTCCTTTCTCCCTTCTCCCTGTCCCCCAACATCCCTGACCCTGCACCCCAACCTCCCTCCCCTGTCCCCCCAACTTCTCCCTGTCCCCCCCAGCTCCTTTCTCCCTTCTCCCTGACCCCAAACATCCCTGATCCCTGATCCCAAACATCCCTGATCTCTGATCCCCAGCATCTCTGATCCCAAATACCCCTGACCCCCTGCACCCCAACATCCCTGACCCCCAACATCCCTGACCCCCAACATCCCTGACCCTGATCCCCAACATCCCTGACCCCCAACATCCCTGATCCCCGACCCCCAAACATCCCTCCGCTGTTCCCCCAGCTCATTTCTCCCTTCTCCCTGCACCCCAACATCTCTGACCCCAAACATCCCTGACCCTGCACCCCAACATCCCTTCCCCTGACCCCCAACATCCCTGACCCTGCACCCCAACCTCCCTCCCCTGTCCCCCCAACCTCCCTCCCCTGTCCCCCCAGCTCCTTTCTCCCTTCTCCCTGTCCCCCAACATCCCTGACCCTGCCCCCCAACTTCCCTCCCCTGTCCCCCCAACCTCCCTCCCCTGTCCCCACAACTTCTCCCTGTCCCCCCAACTTCTCCCTGTCCCCCCCAGCCCATCCCGTCCCCCTCCCCCGGGGAGCCCCGGGCTGGGGCTGGGAGCGATCCCAAATACCTGGAATATTTTCCTGCTCTTAGTTTACCGTGTAAAAATAAAAAGTTTCCCCCAAGGACAGCGCGTCACGGTCACAGCTCCTTTATTGAGGCGTTATCCCTGAAAATTCCTTGGGATCAGGAAAAATTCCTGCTCTTCGGGCCCTAAAATTCCGCTTTTTTGGGTGGGTTTTCCCCAAGAATTCTGCTCTCAGAACCCCTGATCGGTTTTAATCAATCAATCAATCAATCAATCAATCAATTAATCAGCGCAGGCTCCCGGGGGATGGGATCGCATCCAGGATAATTCCCTGATCCCGATGTTGTGCGGTGCTGGGTTTTTAGGGAATATTTTCCTTTCCAGGAGGAATTATAATTATAATTATAATATTGCACCGATGGATTCATTGGGCTCCAGCTCAGCCCGGGATCTGGGGATTGCGAATTTGGAACCTCCACGGAGTGATTTGAATCCCAGAGAGCCGGAAAAAAGCAGCAATAAAATCACATTTATTGCGGTTCTGCTTTCACTGGGCACAAAGTGACTTTTATTAAATGAAAAAGGAGGATTTCTCCTCTCACGGAGTTCAAGCTCACCTCGTTAACCGAGGAAAAGCTAACGATTTATTATTTGTTATTGAAATTATTTAAATAATTAAATCAAATTATTTAAATTATTTATTATTAATTTATTATTTATTATTTATTTATTATTTATTATTTATTATTTATTATTTATTATTTATTATTTATTATTTATTATTTATTATTTATTATTTATTATTTAAATTACTTAAATAATTAAATCAAATTATTTAAATTATTTATTATTATTTATTATTTGTTATTTGTTATTTATTATTTATTATTTATCATTTATTATTGAAATTATTTAAATAATTAAATCAAATTATTTAAATTATTTATTATTATTTATTATTTATTATTTATTATTTATTATTTATTATTTATTATTTATTATTTATTATTTATTATTTAAATTACTTAAATAATTAAATCAAATTATTTAAATTATTTATTATTATTTATTATTTGTTATTTGTTATTTATTATTTATTATTTATCATTTATTATTGAAATTATTTAAATAATTAAATCAAATTATTTAAATTATTTATTATTTATTATTATTTATTATTTATTATTTATTATTTATTATTTATTATTTATTATTTATTATTTATTATTTAAATTACTTAAATAATTAAATCAAATTATTTAAATTATTTATTATTATTTATTATTTGTTATTTGTTATTTGTTATTTATTATTTATTATTTATTATTTAAATTATTTAAATAATTAAATCAAATTATTTAAATTATTTATTATTTATTATTATTTATTATTTATTATTTATTATTTATTATTTATTATTTATTATTTATTATTTATTATTTATTTATTAATAATTATTATTTACTATTTATTTATTATTATTTATTACTATTTATTGTTTGTTATTTGTTATTTATTGTTTATTATTTATGTATTATTTATTATTTATTTGTTATTTATTTGTTATTTATTATTTATTATTTATTATTTATTATTTATTATTTATTATTTTTTTAAAAACTGATTTATTCTCGTTAATCGCTCCCTGTGATTCCCCTGAAAAAAAACAACTCGTCCATCCAAATTCTGCTTTTTGTTAATTATTGCCGTGTTGGATCAGCGGGAGGAGCCGGCAGCAGAAATCCCCGCTCACATTTTCTCCTCAAAAAACCCCGGGGGCTTTTCTTCTCCCTCGGGGAAGTTGGAATTGCACAGCTCGAGCTGGGATTTATCAATAAAATGAGATCAGCCCGGGGATGCCCGAGGTTGGATTTATTGGGGGTGCCTGAAAGTCAGGAGTGCCGGGATTCAGGGAATAAAAATGGATTTATTTTTATTTATTAGGTATTGTATTGCATTGTATTGTATTGCATTGTATTGTATTGTATTGTATTATATTGTATTGTATTAAATTGTATTGTATTAAATTGTATTGTATTATATTGTATTGTATTATATTATATTGTATTGTATTATATTGTATTGTATTATATTGTATTATATAATATTATATTGTATTATATTGTATTATATAATATTGTATTGTATAATATTGTATTGTATTGTATTGTATTGTATTGTATTGTATTATATTGTATTGTATTATATTGTATTGTATTATATTGTATTGTATTGTATTGTATTATATTGTATTGTATTATATTATATTGTATTGTATTATATTGTATTGTATTATACTGTATTGTATTATATTATATTGTATTATATTGCATTATATTATATTGTATTGTATTATATTGTATTGTATTATATTATATTATATTATATTATATTAGATTAGATTAGATTAGATTAGATTATATTCACTATATACTATGCAGTATATAGTATATAGTATTTATTATATTATCTATGATTATGATATATGATATATGATGTATTATGTATCATGTATTATGTATTATGTATTATGAATTATATATTATGTATTATATATTATATATCATATATCATATATCATATATCATATATTATATATTATATATTATATATTATATATTATATATTATATGTTATATATTATACCCCAGGGACACCGGGACCCCTCCCCAGGCTGGATTCACGGGGGGGTTCAGGGGGTTCAGGGGGGCTCCAGGGATGGGGGCTCCGGGACCCCTCCCCAGGCTGTTTTATTCCGGGGGCTTCAGGGTGGGATGGGGGCTCCGGGACCCCTCCCCAGGCTGTTTTTCCCGGGATTTTCAGGGTGTTCAGGGTGGGATGGGGGGCACCGGGACCCCTCCCCAGGCTGTTTTTCCCAGGATTTTCAGGGGTTTCAGGGTGGGATGGGGGGCACCGGGACCCCTCCCCAGGCTCTTTTTCCCGGGATTTTCGGGGGGTTCAAGGGGGCTCCAGG
Organism: Poecile montanus; assembly: GCA_038429875.1. Classification (NCBI taxonomy): domain Eukaryota; kingdom Metazoa; phylum Chordata; class Aves; order Passeriformes; family Paridae; genus Poecile; species Poecile montanus. The sequence continues at coordinate 1,419,618 of CM076531.1, forward strand.
GATGGGGGGCTCCGGGACCCCTCCCCAGGCTGTTTTTCTCAGGATTTTCGGGGTGTTCCCGGTTTTCGGGCGGGGGTTTCTGCTCTTTCCCCTCCCCTGCAGCCCCAGGGGGTTCAGGGGGGTTCCAGGACCCCTCCCCAGGCTGTTTTTCCCAGGATTTTCAGGGGGTTCAGGGTGGGATGGGGGCTCCAGGACCCCTCCCCAGGCTGTTTTTCCCGGGATTTTCAGGGGGTTTCAGGGGAGCTCCAGGGATGGGGGCTCCAGGACCCCTCCCCAGGCTCTTTTTCCCGGGATTTTCGGGGTGTTCCCGGTTTTCGGGCGGGGGTTTCTGCTCGCAGCCCCAGGGGGTTCAGGGGGGCTCCAGGGATGGGGGCTCCAGGACCCCTCCCCAGGCTGTTTTTCCCAGGATTTTCAGGGGGTTCAGGGTGGGATGGGGGCTCCAGGACCCCTCCCCAGGCTCTTTTTCCCGGGATTTTCAGGGGGTTCAGGGGGGCTCCAGGGATGGGGGCTCCGGGACCCCTCCCCAGGCTGTTTTTCCCGGGATTTTCGGGGTGTTCCCGGTTTTCGGGCGGGGGTTTCTGCTCGCCCCCCTCCCCTGCAGCCCCAGGGGGTTCAGGGGGGCTCCAGGACCCCTCCCCAGGCTCTTTTTCCCGGGGGTTTTAGGGGGTTTCAGGGGGTTCAGGGGGGCTCCAGGGACGGGGGGCACCAGGACCCCTCCCCAGGCTGTTTTTCCCAGGATTTTCAGGGTGTTCAGGGTGGGATGGGGGCTCCAGGACCCCTCCCCAGGCTGTTTTTCACGGGATTTTCAGGGGGGCACCGGGACCCCTCCCCAGGCTCTTTTTCCCGGGATTTTCGGGGGGTTTCAGGGGGGTTCCAGGGATGGGGGCTCCGGGACCCCTCCCCAGGCTGTTTTTCCCGGGATTTTCGGGGGGTTTCAGGGGGGCTCCAGGACCCCTCCCCAGGCTGTTTTTCCCAGGATTTTCAGGGGGTTTCAGGGGGGCTCCAGGACCCCTCCCCAGGCTCTTTTTCCCGGGATTTTCGGGGTGTTCCCGGTTTTCGGGCGGGGGTTTCTGCTCGCCCCCCTCCCCTGCAGCCCCAGGGGGAGCACAATGAGCTCTTGTTCTCGGTAACCCGAGAAGCTCCAGCCCCAGCGCTTCAATTTGCGGCTCCAGCCCTCCCGCATTCCTCAGCCCCACAAAAGCGGATTTTTATACCCTGGAATGCGCAGCCCGCGTTTCACCGCTCTCCTGGGAGGGAAAATTCGAGATTTTTATACCCCTGGAATGGGGAGCCCAACCCTCATCGCTCTCCCGGGAGAGAAAATCCGAGATTTTTATACCCCTGGAATGGGGAGCCCGACCCTCATCGCTCTCCCGGGAGAGAAAATTCGAGATTTTTATACCTTGGAATGAGGAGCCTTCATCTCACCGCTCTCCCGGGAGAGAAAATCCCAGATTTTTGTACCCTGGAATGGGGAGCCCTCGTTTCACCGCTCTCCTGGGAGGGAAAATTCGAGATTTTTATACCCCTGGAATGGGGAGCCCTCGTTTCACTGCTCTCCCCAAGAGAAAATCCGAGATTTTTATACCCTGGAATGCTCAGCCCTCGTTTCACCGCTCTCCTGGGAGGGAAAATTCGAGATTTTTATACCCTGGAATGGGGAGCCTTCATCTCACCGCTCTCCCCAAGAGAAAATCCGAGATTTTTATACCCTGGAATGGGGAGCCCAACCCTCACCGCTCTCCCGGGAGAGAAAATCCGAGATTTTTATACCCTGGAATGCTCAGCCCTCGTTTCACCGCTCTCCTGGGAGGGAAAATTCGAGATTTTTATACCCTGGAATGCGCAGCCCTCGTTTCACCGCTCTCCTGGGAGGGAGAAGAAAATTCGAGATTTTTATACCCTGGATTAGGGAGCCCAACTCTCATCGCTCTCCCGGGAGGGAGAAAAAAATCCGAGATTTTTATACCCTGGAATGAGGAGCCTTCATCTCACCGCTCTCCCCAAGAGAAAATTCGAGATTTTTATACCCTGGAATGGGGAGCCCTCGTTTCACCGCTCTCCTGGGAGGGAAAATTCGAGATTTTTATACCCTGGAATGAGGAGCCTTCATCTCACCGTTCTCCTGGGAGAGAAAATCCGAGATTTTTATACCCTGGAATGGGGAGCCCTCGTTTCACCGCTCTCCTGGGAGGGAGAAGAAAATTCGAGATTTTTATACCCTGGAATGGGGAGCCCAACCCTCACTGCTCTCCCGGGAGAGAAAATCCCAGATTTTTGTACCCTGGAATGGGGAGCCCTCGTTTCACCGCTCTCCTGGGAGAGAAAATCCGAGATTTTTATACCCCTGGGATGGGGAGCCCTCGTTTCACTGCTCTCCTGGGAGGGAAAATTCGAGATTTTTATACCCCGGAATGGGGAGCCCTCGTTTCACCGCTCTCCCCAAGAGAAAATTCGGGATTTTTATACCCTGGAATGGGGAGCCCAACCCTCACCGCTCTCCCGGGAGAGAAAATCCCAGATTTTTATACCCTGGAATGGGGAGCCCTTGTTTCACCGCTCTCCCCAAGAGAAAATTCGAGATTTTTATACCCTGGAATGGGGAGCCCAACCCTCACCGCTCTCCCGGGAGGGAGAAAAAAATCCGAGATTTTTATACCCTGGAATGGGGAGCCCTCGTTTCACCGCTCTCCTGGGAGGGAAAATCCGAGATTTTTATACCCTGGAATGGGGAGCCCAACCCTCATCGCTCTCCCGGGAGAGAAAATCCCAGATTTTTATCGCCTTTCCCCATCACCTGGAGCAGGGGCTGGAAAGAATTAAAGGAATTAATGAACAAAACAGAGATTGACTCAAAAAAACCTTCCAAAGACGCACCCGGTTTTTATTCCCGTTTTTTATTCCCGGGTTTTATTCCCGGTTTCATTCCCGGGTTTTATTCCCGGTTTTATTCCCGGTTTTATTCCCGGTTTTTATTCCCGGGTTTTATTCCCGGGTTTTATTCCCGGTTTTTATTCCCGGGTTTTATTCGCAGTTTTATTCCCGGTTTTTATTCGCAGTTTTATTCCCGGTTTCATTCCCGGTTTCATTCCCGGTTTTTATTCCCGGTTTCATTCCCGGGTTTATTCCCGGGTTTTATTCCCGGGTTTATTCCCGGGTTTTATTCTCGGTTTCATTCCCGGTTTTATTCCCGGTTTTTATTCCCGGTTTCATTCCCGGGTTTATTCCCAGTTTTATTCCCGGTTTTATTCCCGGGTTTTATTCTCGGTTTCATTCCCGGTTTTATTTCCGGTTTTTATTCCCGGTTTTTATTCCCGGGTTTACTCCCGGTTTTTATTCCCGGTTTCATTCCCGGGTTTTATTACCGGGTTTTATTCCCGGGTTTTATTCCCGAGTTTATTCCCGGGTTTCATTCCCGGTTCTTATTCCCCGTTCTTATTCCCGCGTTTTATTCCCGGCTTTATTCCCGGTTTCTATTCCCGGGTTCTATTCCCGCGTTTTATTCCCGTTTTTTATTCCCGGTTTTATTCCCGGGTTTTATTCCCGGTTTTCATTCCCGGTTTTTATTCCCGGGTTTTATTCCCGGATTTTATTGCCGTTTTTTATTCCCGTTTTTTATTCCCGGTTTTTATTCGCAGTTTTATTCCCGGTTTTTATTCCCGGTTTTTATTCGCAGTTTAATTCCCGGTTTTTATTCGCAGTTTTATTCCCGGTTTTTATTCCCGTTTTTTATTCCCGGGTTTTATTCCCGGTTTTTATTCCCGGTTTTATTCCCGAAGGTTTCGCCCTCCCGCGACCTCCGGCACCCCCTGGTGGCAGCGGGGGGGACACAGAGGGGACACAGAGGGGACATCGGGGGGGACATTGAGGGGACATTGAGGGGACATCGAAGGGAGACCGAGGGGACACAGAGGGGACATCGAGGGGACACCGAGGGGAGATCGGGAGGAGACCGCGGGGACAGTGAGGGGACACAGAGGGGACATTGAGGGGACATTGAGGGGAGATCGGGAGGACATCAGGGGGGGAGATCGAGGGGACACTGAGGGGACAGTGAGGGGACATTGAGGGGACATCGGGGGGACATCGGGGGGACACTGCCCGCTCCTGTGCCCGTAGGGGACACGGGAACACCGAGGGGACACCGAGGGGACACCGGGGGGACACCGAGGGGACACCGAGGGGACACCGAGGGGACACCGGGGGGACATCGAGGGGACACCGGGGGGACACCGGGGGGACACCGAGGGGACACGGCCGTGGCACCCCCGCCAGACCCCGAATTCCTCCTCGATATCCCGGGGTTCTCCCTCATTCCCGATATCCCGGGGAATTCCTCACTCCCGATATCCCGGGGAATTCCTCATTCCCGTTATCCCGGGGAATTCCTCATTCCCGATATCGCGGGGAATTCCTCACTCCCGATATCCCACAGGAATTCCTCACTCCCGATATCCCACAGGAATTCCTCACTCCCGATATCCCGGGGAATTCCTCATTCCCGATATCCCACGGGAATTCCTCATTCCCGATATCCCGGGGAATTCCTCATTCCCGATATCCCACGGGAATTCCTCACTCCCGATATCCTGGGGTTCTCCCCCATTCCCGATATCCCGGGGAATTCCTCATTCCCGAAATCCCGGGGAATTCCTCATTCCCGATATCCCGGGGAATTCCTCATTCCCGATATCCCGGGGAATTCCTCACTCCCGATATCCCAGGGAATTCCTCATTCCCGATATCCCGGGGAATTCCTCAATCCCGATATCCCGGGGGTCTCCCTCATTCCCGATATCCTGAGGAATTCCTCATTCCCGAAATCCCGGGGGTCTCCCTCATTCCCGATATCCCGGGGAATTCCTCATTCCCGATATCCCACAGGAATTCCTCATTCCCGAAATCCCGGGGTTCTCCCTCATTCCCGATATCCCGGGGTTCTCCCCTCCCCCTCATTATCCATGGGGTCCCACCCCGGCCACGCCCCCTCCCCACTGACCCCACCCCCTTAATTAACCCCGCCCCGCGCATGCGCATAAAAAGCGCGCGCGGCAGAACGCGGACTCCAACTCCCGTGAACCCCCGCGCGGCGGGCCGGGGGCCGGGCCCCGCGCTGATTGGACGCCGCGGGGCGGTGCCGCGCGCTGATTGGCTGCCGCCGAGGTTTGAACGGGCGCGCGGCGGGCTCCGCCCTCTGGCGGCGGGCGGCGGAGCAGCAGCGCAGCGTGAGCGGGGGGGGCGCGGCCCGCGGGGATTTGGGGCAATTTGGGGGTCCCGAAGGGGGAATTTGGGGGGCTGAGACCCCCTCAGGGAGCCGGGGGAGCCGGGGAGGGTGCGGCGAGAGGCAGGGAGCCCTGTGGACCGCGGTGAGGGCAGAGGGGGGAAGGCCGCGGGACGCCTGAGGGGGTGGGGGGGGTCAGGGCCTCCGTGAGGGGCAAGGAGTGAGGGGGGGGGGGCTGGAAATGGGGCTGGGGTCCCTGGGGTGTCAGAAAGTGGGGTCGGGGGGTGATCTGACCCCTTTAAGGGGGTTCGGGAATGGGGCTGGGGGTTTGGGGTGGGTGAGGAATGGGGCTGGAGACCCCCAGAGGGGCTGGGGGTCCCTGGGGAGTCAGAAATTGGAGCTGGGGGGGCTCTGAGGGGGCAAAGTGGGGCTGGGGTGTTTGGGAATCTGGGGGGTTTTGGGGGTCTGGGGGGTGTTTGGGGGATTTTGGGGTCTGTGGGTTTGGGGGTTTTGGGGTCTCTGGGTTTGGGAGTTTTGGGGTCTGTGGGTTTGGGGGTTTTTGGGGTCTCTGGGTTTGGGGATTTGGGGGTCTCTGGGTTTGGGAGTTTTTGGGGGTCTGTGGGTTTAGGGGTTTTGGGGTCTCTGGGTTTGGGGATTTGGGGGTCTCTGAGTTTGATGTTCTGCAGGTTTGGGGGGCTCTGGGGGGGTCTCACACCTCCCCTTGCCCCCCCAGCCCCGCCTCACATCGCAGCCCCTCAGGAGAAGCCCCGGGATGGACGGGAAGGACGGGAAGGACGGGAATGACGGAACCACGGACGGCTGGGCCGGCATCGAGGAGCGCCTGGAGAAGATCCGGGTGAGCCAGGGAGGGGCTGAGCTCTCCTTCCCATGGGAAAAACCTCGGGATGCTGCCAGGGAAAACTGGGGAATTCTGCACTGGGGTCCGAAGAAAATCTCTGGGTCCCAATGTGGGATCTCTGTGGGGTTCTGAGCTGCTTCTGGCTCCCTCTTTTCCTGGGAAATGACCCTGGAGGGGCTCTGGTGTGATCCCAAACCCCTCTTTGATGAGGAAACAGTCCTGGAAGGGCTCAGTTCTGATCCTAAATCCTTGTTTTCCTGTTAGATGTCCTTGGAGGGAGCTCAGTTGTGATCCCAAACCCCCTTTTTCCCAGGAAACGTCCCCTAAGTTGCCCAATTCTGAACCCAAATCCTTTTTTCCCCATGAAACACCCCCCGAGGTGCCCAATTCTGATCCCAAATCCCTTTTTCCCCATTAATTGACTCTGGAGGAACTCAGGTGTGATCCCAAATCCTTTTTTCCCCATGGAACACCCCCCGAGGTGCCCAGTTGTGATCCCAAACCTCTGTTTTTCCCAGGAAACGTCCCCTAAGTTGCCCAATTCTCATCCCAAATCCCTTTTTTCCCCATTAATTGACCCTGGAGGAACTCAGGTGTGATCCCAAACCCCTTTTTTTCCCGGGAAATGTCCCCTAGGTTGCCCAGTTGTGATCCCAAACCTCTCTTTTCCCCAGGAAACGCCCTCTGAGGTGCCCAATTCTGATCCCAAATCCTTTTTTCCCCATGAAATGCCCTCCGAGGTGCCCAATTCTTATCCCAAACCCCTTTTTTCCTCATGAAACACCCCCCTAGGTTGCCCAGTTGTGATCCCAAACCTCTCTTTTCCCCAGGAAAGCCTCGGCAGCCGCTCGGCCCCGCGCTCCCGCCGCGTCCAGCTGTGCGACCGCGCCCTTCGCTCCTGCGTGGCCGAGCTGGCCCGGCCCGGGGGGCTGCCAGCCCACGGCTCCCAGCTGCTGACCCTGGCCCAGGAGGCCACCAACACCTACCTGAGCCTGGTCCCCGACCCCCCTCACCTGTACCTGGAGAGAATCCTGTTCCACGTGCTGCGCAACGCCGCGGGCTGGGCCGGGATCCACACCTGGAGCGCGGCCGAGCTGCTGCGGGAGCGGCTGCGGCGCTGCCGCCGCCGCGACGCCGACTGGGCCGGGGTGACCCGCGGCGCTTTCGGGCTGCTGTGGCGAGCGGCGGCCGAGCTGGCCGGGCCAGAGAGGCCTCGAGAGGAGGGCAGGGCGGTGCTGAGCGCCCGGCTGCGCTCCCTGCGCTTCCTGCTGCTCTTGGAATCGGAGCCGCCGCCGCCGGAGCGCTCGGCTCGGGAATCGTTCCGCCCGCCGTTCTTCGCCTCGTGCACCGCCCCGCACGCCGCCAGCGCCGCCGCGCTCTACGAGGCCCAGAGAGCTCCCTGCCCGCTGTTCCTGGCCAGGCAGCTGCGGGAGCGGCTGCTGGAAGCGCTGTGGGACGAGGCTCCGCGGCCTCCGGATCTCGGGAGCTCCCTGTGCTGCCTGGAGCTCACCCTGGAGTGCTGCCGCCGCCTCTGCAAAGCCCGGCGGCACCGCGAGGCTCTGGAGCTGCTGGGGGATTCCAAAGGGTTTTTGGGAGCTGGGAATTCTCTGGGAGCCCCCCTGGAGCTGCTGGAGGCCGGGATCCAGCTCAGCTGGGCGCTGCTCAAAGGCGGGGCCGGGCTCCGAGCCGCGGGCTCGGCGTTGTGCCGGGCGGGAGCGGCGCTGGCGGCGGAACCTTCCGGAAGGATTCTGCGGGTGCTGCTGGAGTGCTCCCAGTTTGTGCTGGCGCAGCTCGGGGAGGCGCTGAGGAAGAGCCAGGAGCTGCCCCTCGGCCTCCAGGAGCTTCCCGGGATTTGTGCCTTCTCCCAGGGCCACGGGCGGGCGCTGCGGCAGCTCCTGGCCCAGGTGAGGAGGAGGAGGAGGAGCTCTGGGATCAGGATTCCCTGGGATCAGGATTCCCTGGAATCCTGGAGGTCCCAGCCCTGGCAGCAGCTCCTGGAGTTTGGGGAATCCCAAATCCCACTTTTCCCTTTCCCAGATCCATCCCAGTAGGAGCTCCTGGAGTTCCTGAACCTCCAAATCCCTCTTTCCCTATTTCCTGATCCCATTCCCAGCATTCCCAAACCCCACTTTTCCCATTCCCAGGGTCCATTCCCTGACCCTGTTCCCATTCCCAGCTCCACCCCAGCATTCCCAAATCCCATTTTTCCCATTCCCAGGGTCCATTCCATGACCCCACTGATCCATTCCCTGACCCCATTCCCTGACCCCATTCCCTGACCCCATTCCCAAATCCCACTTTTCCCGTTCCCAGGGTCCATTCCCTGACCCAATTCCCTGACCCCATTCCCAGATCCCGTTTTTCCCATTCCCTGACCCCATTCCCTGACCCAATTCCCTGACCCCATTCCCAAATCCCGTTTTTCTCATTCCCAGGGTCCATTCCATGACCCCATTCCCTGACCCCATTCCCAAATCCTGTTTTTCCCATTCCCAGGTCCCTCCTGACTCCATCCAGGAGCAGGTGATGGTGAAGCAGCTGCTGTTCCACAGCCTCCAGCTCTTCTCCAACGCCATCCATGAGATATTCCAGCGCTCCCAGGTATCCCAGGGGACGGATCCGGGTCCTTCAGGGGGCTGGGAGCCTCTCCCGTGGAATGTGGGGCTGGAATTTTGGGATTGAGTCACCCTGAAAAGGTTCTGGGGGTTCTGGAAGCTTCTCCCATGGAATGTGGGGCTGGAATTTCGGGGTTGAGGTGCCCTGAGGGGTTCTGGAAGCTTCTCCTGTGGGATGTGGGGCTGGAATTTTGGGGTTGAGGTGCCCTGAGGGGTTCTGGAAGCTTCTCCCGTGGGATGTGGGGCTGGAATGTTGGGGTTGAGTCACCCTGAAAAGGTTCTGGGGGTTCTGGAAGCTTCTCCCGTGGGATGTGGGGCTGGAATGTTGGGGTTGAGTCACCCTGAAAAGGTTCTGGGGGTTCTGGAAGCTTCTCCCGTGGGATGTGGGGCTGGAATGTTGGGGTTGAGTCACCCTGAAAAGGTTCTGGGGGTTCTGGAAGCTTCTCCCGTGGGATGTGGGGCTGGAATGTTGGGGTTGAGTCATCCTGAAAAGGTTCTGGGGGTTCTGGAAGCTTCTCCCGTGGGATGTGGGGCTGGAATGTTGGGGTTGAGTCATCCTGAAAAGGTTCTGGGGGTTCTGGAAGCTTCTCCCGTGGGATGTGGGGCTGGAATGTTGGGTGTGTGGGACCTTGGAATGTCCCCTGTGGGTCTGGGGTCCCGGCTGAGCCCCGGGGTCCCCGCAGCCCTCGGGGTGGCCGGAGCTGCCGCAGGTGACCGGGAGCTGTGTCCGGAGCGTCACCTGGATGCTGGAGGGGCTGGAGGGGCTGCCCGAGGTCGAGAGCGGCAAATTCCTCGATGTCACTGGTCAGTGGCACCCCCTGTCCCCATCCCCAGTGGTCAGTGGCACCCCCTGTCCCCTTCCCAGTGGTCAGTGGCACCCCCTGTCCCCTTCCCAGTGGTCAGTGGCACCCCCTGTCCCCTTCCCAGTGGTCAGTGGCACCCCCTGTCCCCGTCCCCAGTGGTCAGTGGCACCCCCTGTCCCCTTCCCAGTGGTCAGTGGCACCCCTGTCCCTGTCCCCAGTGGTCAGTGGCACCCCCTGTCCCTGTCCCCAATGGTCAGTGGCACCCCCTGTCCCCTTCCCAGTGGTCAGTGGCACCCCCTGTCCCCATCCCCAGTGGTCAGTGGCACCCTTTGTCCTTGTCCCCAGTGGTCAGTGGCACCCCTGTCCCCAGTGGTCAGTGCCCCCCCAGGGCTCTGTCCCCATCCTGGCTGTCCAGGGGTCACTCCATGTCTGGGGGTTTGGGGTCACTCTGTGTCCAGGGGTTTGGGGTCACTCTGTGTCCAGGGGTCACTCTGTGTCCGGGGATTTGGGGTCACTCCATGTCCAGGGGTCACTCCATGTCCAGGGGTCACTCTGTGTCCAGGGGTTTGGGGTCACTCTGTGTCCAGGGGTCACTCTGTGTCCAGGGGTCACTCTGTGTCCAGGGGTTTGGGGTCACTCCATGTCCAGGGGTCACTCCATGTCCGAGGGTTTGGGGTCACTCTGTGTCCAGGGGTCACTCTGTGTCCAGGGGTTTGGGGTCACTCCATGTCCGAGGGTTTGGGGTCACTCTGTGTCCAGGGGTCACTCTGTGTCCAGGGGTTTGGGGTCACTCCGTGTCCAGGGGTTTGGGGTCACTCCGTGTCCGGGGGTTTGGGGTCACTCTGTGTCCAGGGGTCACTCTGTGTCCAGGGGTTTGGGGTCACTCCGTATCCGGGGGTTGGGGTCACTCCGTGTCCGGGGGTTTGGGGTCACTCTGTGTCCGGGGGTTGGGGTCACTCTGTGTCCGGGGGTTTGGGGTCACTCTGTGTCTGGGGGTTTGGGGTCACTCCGTATCCGGGGGTTGGGGTCACTCCGTGTCTGGGGGTCGGGGTCACTCTGTCCCCCAATCCCATCGGTCACTCTGGCCCCTCCGGACACAGCTGTGGCCACCTTCCGCCTGGGCCAGGCCTTCCTGAGCCGGAACGTTCCGGAAGCGGCCGGAGCCGTGTGCGAGCCCTTCTGCCGGGCAGTGCTGACCGGCCACGGCTACGGCCGGCCCGGAGTCACCCCCGAGCGGGTACTGGGAGTACTGGGGCTACTGGGATGGGGCACTGGGGGTACTGGGGGTACTGGGATGGGGTGACGGGGTACTGGGGTGGGCTGTGAGATACTGGGATGGGGTTATGGGGTACTGGGATGGTTTATGGGGTCAGTGGGATGGTTTATGGGGTCACTGGGATCACTGGGGTGGTTTATGGGATCACTGGGATGGTTTGTGGGGTCAGTGGAATGGTTTATGGGGTCACTGGGATCTCTGGGATGGTTTATGGGGTAATGGGATGGTTTATGGGGTAATGGGATGGTTTATGGGGTAATGGGATGGTTTATGGGATCTCTGGGATGGTTTATGGGGTCACTGGGATGGGTTATGGGGTAGTGGGATGGTTTATGGGGTCTCTGGGATGGTTTATGGGGTCACTGGATCTCTGGGATGGTTTATGGGATACTGGGATGGTTTATGGGGTCACTGGGATGGTTTATGGGATCACTGGGATCACTGGCATGGTTTATGGGGTCTCTGGGATGGTTTATGGGATCACTGGATCTCTGGGATGGTTTATGGGGTCTCTGGGATGGTTTATGGGGTCTCTGGGATGGTTTATGGGGTAATGGGATGGTTTATGGGATCTCTGGGATGGTTTATGGGATCACTGGATCTCTGGGATGGTTTATGGGATCTCTGGGATGGTTTATGGGGTCACTGGGATCTCTGGGATGGTTTATGGGGTAATGGGATGGTTTATGGGGTCTCTGGGATCTCTGGGATGGTTTATGGGATCCTGGATCCCAACACCGTTCCCGCAGCTCCACCGGTGTTTCCGGCTGTGGGTGGAGAGCTGGCGCTGCCGGCAGCGGGACCGGCGGGCGCTGGACACCGTGGCCCAGTGGCTGCTGGCCCTGGGGACACATTCCCAGCAGGGACAGGTAATTCCTGGGATTGGGGACACATTCCCAGCATGGACAGGTAATTCCTGGGATTGGGGACACATTCCTGGGGATCAGGGACACATTTCTGGGATTGGTGACACATTCCTGGGATCAGGGACACATTCCTGGGGATCAGGGACACATTCCCAGGGATCAGGGACACATTCCCGGGTATCAGGGACACATTCCCAGCATGGACAGGTAATTCCTGGGATTGGGAACATTCCCAGGGATCAGGGACACATTCCCAGCACGGACAGGTAATTCCCGGGATTGGGGACACATTCCCGGGGATCAGGGACACATTCCTGGGATCAGGGACACATTCCTGGGATCAGGGACACATTCCCAGCACAGACAGGTAATTCCTGGGATTGGGGACACATTCCCGGGGATCAGGGACACATTCCCAGCATGGACAGGTTATTCCCAGAGATCAGGGACCCATTCCTGGGGACTGGTGACCCATTCCCGGGGACTGGTGACCCATTCCCGGGGATTGCTGACCCATTCCCAGGGATTGGTGACCCATTCCCGGGGATTGCTGACCCATTCCCGGGGATTGCTGACCCATTCCTGGCATTCCCAGCCCTTCCCAGCCCCGCTGGCCGAGCCGGTGGCGCTCTGGGCCAGGATCAAGACGGAGGCGGCCAAACGGGGAGCGGAGGAGCTGCGGCTGTGGTGAGGGAGCTGGGAATGGGGATTGGGAATGGGGGATTGGGAATGGGGGATTGGGAATGGGGGATTGGGAATGGGGGATTGGGAATGGGGGATTGGGAATTGGGGATTGGGAATGGGGGATTGGGAATGGGGGATTGGGAATGGGGGAATGGGAATGGGGGAATGGGAATGGGGGATTGGGAATGGGGGAATGGGAATGGGGGATTGGGAATGGGAATGGGGGATTGGGAATGGGGGAATGGGAATGGGGGAATGGGAATGGGGGATTGGGAATGGGGGATTGGGAATGGGGGAATGGGAATGGGGGAATGGGAATGGGGGATTGGGAATGGGGATTGGGAATGGGGGATTGGGAATGGGGGATTGGGAATGGGGGATTGGGAATGGGGGATTGGGAATGGGGGAATGGGAATGGGGGATTGGGAATGGGGGATTGGGAATGGGGGATTGGGAATGGGGGATTGGGAACTGGGGGAATGGGAATGGGGGAATGGGAATGGGGGAATGGGAATGGGGGATTGGGAATGGGGGAATGGGAATGGGGGATTGGGAATGGGGGAACTGGGATGGGGAATTCGGAAGGGAGGATTGGGATAAGGAGAATGGGGTGGGAGGGATTGGAGGGATGGGATGAGGGGGTTTGGATTGGAGGGATGGGGGGATTGGGATGAGGAATTGGGATTGGAAGAATGGGGGGATTGGGATGGGATGGGGAATTGGGACAGGAGGGATGGGATGGGGGATTTGGATTGGGATTGGAGGGATGGGATGGGGAATTGGGATTGGAGGAATGGGATGGGGAATTGGGATTGGAGGAATGGGATGGGAGATTTGGGATTGGGATAGGAGGAATGGGATTGGGGATCAGGATTGGGGTTGGGATAGGAGGGATGGGATGGGGAATTGGGATAGGAGGGATGGGATGGGGGATTGGGATTTGGATTGGAGGGATGGGATGGGGGAATCAGGATTGGGATTGGAGGGATGGGATGGGGGATTGGGATAGGAGGGATGGGATGGGGATTTGGGATTGGGACAGGAGGGATGGGATGGGGATTTGGGATGGGATGGAGATTTGGGATGGGATCCCGTCCCCCCTCACCTCCCGCTCCGTCCCCGCTGGCAGGACCCTGCGGGATGCCCTGGATTCCCATTCCCATTCCCGGCTCCTGCCCGGGGCCGCCGTGCCGGGGCTGCTCCTGGCCGAGCTCCGCGCCTACAAATCCCTGCGGAGCCCCACGGCAGCCGAGCGCTACGGGGTGATCTGTGACCTGCTGGGAACGGGGGATCCCGAGGGAATGGTGGATCCTGAGGGAATGGGGGATCCTGAGGGAATGGTGGATCCCAAGGGAATGGTGGATCCCAAGGGAATGGTGGATCCCGGCCGGAGCCTGCCCAGGGCGGTGGCGCTGCTGGAGCTGGCGCAGCTGCTCTGCAGCCACAGCTTCGCCCCCCACACTGACTGGTGGGTGCCCAAATCCCAGCCCAAATCCCAGCCCAAATCCCAGCCCAAATCCCAGCCCACAGCCCAAATCCCAGCCCAAATCCCAGCCCAAATCCCAGCCCAAATCCCAGCCCAAATGCCAGCCCACATCCCAAATGCCAGCCCACATCCCAAATGCCAGCCCACATCCCAAATCCCATCCCAAATCCCATCCCAAATCCCATCCCAAATCCCATCCCAAATCCCAGCCCACATCCCAAATCCCAGCCCAAATCCCAGCCCAAATCCCAAATCCTAGCCCAAATCCCAGCCCAAATCCCAGCCCAAATCCCAGCCCACATCCCAAATCCCAGCCCAAATCCCAGCCCACATCCCAAATCCCAGCCCACATCCCAAATCCCAGCCCACATCCCAAATCCCAGCCCACATCCCAAATCCCAGCCCAAATCCCAAATCCCAGCCCAAATCCCAGCCCACATCCCAAATCCCAAATGCCAGCCCAAATCCCAGCCCACATCCCAGCCCAAATCCCAAATCCCAGCCCACATCCCAGCTCACATCCCAAATCCCAGCTCACATCCCAAATCCCAGCCCATCCTGTCCTTGTTCCCATCCCAAATCCCATCCCAGATCCCACTGATCCCATCCCAAATCCCATCTCAGATCCCATCCCGTCCTGTCCCTGTTCCCATCCCAAATCCCACCCCATCCTATTGATCCCATCCCTGATCCCCATCCCAATCTCTCATCCCCATCCCATCCCAGTCCTGATCCCATTCCTGATCCTGTTCCTCCATCCCAATCCCAGTCCCAAATCCCATTTCCCCATCCCAATCCCCCCATCCCATTCCCCAACCCCATTCCTGGGATTTTGGGAGCCGTTCCCGTTATTTTGGGGTTGATTCCCGGGATTTTTGGAATCCCTGTCCCTGCAGCTCCGCCCTGGACGCCATCCAGGAGTCCCTGAGGCTGCTGGAGTCGCTGGCCCAGAATTCCCAAGCCCAGAATTCCCAAATCCGGGATCAGCTCCTGGACGAGCGCGCCCAGGCCCTGCTCTGGCTCCACATCTGCACCCTGGAGGCCCTCATGGAAAAGGTGGGTGGGATTTTCCCAGGATTTTGGGGAATCCTGGCATTCCCAGCTCATCCCAAACCCTTCCCAGGGTGATTTTCCCGGGATTTTGGGGAATCCTGGCGTTCCCAACTCATCCCAAACCCTTCCCAGGGTGATTTTCCCGGGATTTTAGGGAAATCCTGGAGTTCCCAGCTCATCCCAAACCCTTCCCAGGGTGATTTTTCTGGGATTTTAGGAAAATCCTGGAGTTCCTGTGTGTCCCAAACCCTTCCCAGGGTGATTTTTCTGGGATTTTAGGGAATCCTGGAGTTCCCAGCTCATCCCAAACCCTTCCTGAGGTGATTTTCCTGGGATTTTGGGGAATCCTGGAGTTCCTGTGTGTCCCAAACCCTTCCCAGGGTGATTTTCCCGGGATTTTAGGGAAATCCTGGAGTTCCCAGCTCATCCCAAACCCTTCCTGAGGTGATTTTCCTGGGATTTTGGGGAATCCTGGAGTTCCTGCATGTCCCAAACCCACTCAGATCCTCAAACCCTTCCCAGGATGATTTTCCTGGGATTTTGGGGAATCCTGGCATTCCCAGCTCATCCCAAACCCTTCCCAGGGTGATTTTCCCAGGATTTTGGGGAATCCTGGCGTTTCCAGCTCATCCCAAACCCACTCAGATCCTCAAACCCTTCCCAGGATGATTTTCCTGGGATTTTGGGGAATCCTGGCGTTCCCAGCTCATCCCAAACCCTTCCCAGGGTGATTTTCCCGGGATTTTAGGGAAATCCTGGAGTTCCCAGCTCATCCCAAACCCTTCCCAGGGTGATTTTCCTGGGATTTTAGGAAAATCCTGGAGTTCCTGTGTGTCCCAAACCCTTCCCAGGGTGATTTTCCTGGGATTTTAGGAAAATCCTGGAGTTCCTGTGTGTCCCAAACCCTTCCCAGGATGATTTTCCTAGGATTTTGGGGAATCCTGGAGTTCCTGCGTGTCCCAAACCCACTCAGATCCTCAAACCCTTCCCAGGATGATTTTCCTGGGATTTTGGGGAATCCTGGCATTCCCAGCTCATCCCAAACCCTTCCCGGGGTGCGATTTTCCTGGGATTTTGGGGATTTTGGGACACTCGTCTTTCCCAGGGTGGTTTTCCCGGGATTTTGGGCATTCCCAGCATCCCCAATCCCCTCCCCACATCGTTCCCTCCCCAGAGCGTGGCTCGGGAGCGGCGCGGGCGGCGCCGGAACGCGGAGCTGCCGGATGGATCCGAGGGGAGCGCGGGAGAGCGGCCGGAGCCGCGGGATGGGATCCGCTGCAGCCTCAGCTCCGACAGCGGTGAGGGATTCCTGGGATCGGGGATTCCTGGGATCGGGGATTCCTGGGATTGGGGATTCCTGGGATTGGGGATTCCTGGGATCGGGGAGTCCTGGGATTGGGGATTCCTGGGATCAGGGAGTCCCGGGATCGGGGAGTCCCGGGATCAGGCATTCCCAGGATCAGGCATTCCCAGGATCAGGGATTCCAGGGATCAGGGATTCCTGGGATTGGCCATTCCCAGGATTAGGGATTCCTGGGATTGGGGATTCCCAGAATCAGAGAGAGATTCCTGGGATCAGGGATTCCTGGATTGAGGATTCCAGGGATCAGGGATTCCTGGGATTGGCCATTCCCAGGATTAGGGATTCCTGGGATTGGGGATTCCCAGAATCAGAGAGAGATTCCTGGGATCAGGGATTCCTGGGATTGGGGATTCCCAGAATCAGAGAGAGATTCCCAGGATCAGGGATTCCTGGGATTGGGGATTTCTGGGATCAGGGATTCCTGGGATTGGCCATTCCCAGGATCAGGGATTCCCAAGATCAGGGATTCCCGGGATCAGGGATTCCCGGGATCAGGGATTCCTGGGATCAGCCATTCCCGGGATCAGCGAGGGGATTTTGGGATGAGCGAGGCCTCTGGAAAGTCGGGAAAAGCTTTTCCAGCACCAGCACCGAGCTTTCCCGGGAAGCACCGTGACTTTCCCGGGATGATCCCGCTTTGGGAAGAGCTTTTTCCTGGGATTTCCCGCTTTGGGAAGAGCTTTTTCCCAGGATTTCCCGCTTTGGGAAGAGCTTTTTCCCAGGATTTCCCGCTTTGGGAAGAGCTTTTTCCCGGGGTGATCCCGCTTTGGGAAGAGCTTTTTCCCGGGATTTCCTGCTTTGGGAAGAGCTTTTTCCCGGGATGATCCCGCTTTGGGAAGAGCTTTTTCCCAGGATTTCCTGCTTTGGGAAGAGCTTTTTCCCGGGATTTCCCGCTTTGGGAAGAGCTTTTTCCTGGGATTTCCCGCTTTGGGAAGAGCTTTTTCCTGGGATTTCCCACTTTGGGAAGAGCTTTTTCCCGGCATTTCCCGCTTTGGGAAGAGCTTCCCAGGATGATCCCACTTTGGGAAGAGGTTTTTCCCGGGATTTCCTGCTTTGGGAAGAGCTTTTTCCCAGGATGATCCCGCTTTGGGAAGAGCTTTTTCCTGGGATTTCCCGCTTTGGGAAGAGCTTTTTCCCAGGATGATCCCACTTTGGGAAGAGCTTTTTCCCAGGATTTCCCGCTTTGGGAAGAGCTTTTTCCCGGGATTTCCCACTTTGGGAAGAGCTTTTTCCTGGGATTTCCCACTTTGGGAAGAGCTTTTTCCTGGGATTTCCCACTTTGGGAAGAGCTTTTTCCTGGGATTTCCCACTTTGGGAAGAGCTTTTTCCCGGGATTTCCCGCTTTGGGAAGAGCTTTTTCCCAGGATTTCCCGCTTTGGGAAGAGCTTTTTCCTGGGATGATCCCGCTTTGGGAAGAGCTTTTTCCCGGGATTTCCTGCTTTGGGAAGAGCTTTTTCCCGGGATGATCCCACTTTGGGAAGAGCTTTTTCCCGGGATTTCCCACTTTGGGAAGAGCTTTTTCCCAGGATTTCCCACTTTGGGAAGAGCTTTTTCCCGGGATTTCCTGCTTTGGGAAGAGCTTTTTCCTGGGATTTCCCACTTTGGGAAGAGCTTTTTCCTGGGATTTCCCGCTTTGGGAAGAGCTTTTTCCCAGGATTTCCCGCTTTGGGAAGAGCTTTTTCCCAGGATTTCCCGCTTTGGGAAGAGCTTTTTCCTGGGATTTCCCGCTTTGGGAAGAGCTTTTTCCCAGGATTTCCCGCTTTGGGAAGAGCTTTTTCCTGGGATTTCCCGCTTTGGGAAGAGCTTTTTCCCGGGATTTCCCTCCCTGGCCGAGCCCTCTCCCCCTGCAGCTCTCTCCAAACCCTTGGCCGGAGCCGTTTCCCTGTGGGAGCAGCTGCTGCAGAATCCCGGGATTCCGGCGCTGCGCAGCCCCGAGCAGAGCGTGGGCTCCCTGCAGCTGCTGGCCGCGCTCTTCCTCATCCAGGGAAAGGTGATCCCAAATTCCCGGGGAGAGAGGGAGGGAGGGAGGGAGATCGGGGTGGGGAGGGAGAGGGAAAAAGTTTGGGGTGAGGAAGAGGAAGGGAGGGAGTTTTGGGATGAAGGGAGAGAGGGAAAAGGGTTGGGATGAGGAGGAGGAGGGAGGGAATTCAGGGATAAAGAGGAGAGAATTTGGGATGAGGAAGAGAAAGAGAGAGGGAGTTGAGGATGAAGAGGAAGAGGGAGGGAATTTGGGATGAAGAGGAGGGAATTTAGGGATGAAGAAGGAGGGAGTTTAGGATGAGGAGGAGGAGGGAATTTGGGATGAGGAAGAGGAGGGAATTTGGGATGAAGAGGAGGGAGGGAAAAGGGTTGGTATGAGGAGGAAGAGGGAGGGGATTTGGGATGAAGAGGAGAGAATTTGGGATGAGGAAAAGGGAATTTAGGGATGAAGAAGGAGGGAGTTTGGGATGATGAAGAGGAGAGAATTTGGGATGAGGAAGAGAAAGAGAGGGAGTTGAGGATGAGGAGGAAGAGGGAATTTGGGATGAAGGGAGAGAGAGAAAAGGTTTGGGATGAGGAGGAGGAGGGAGGGAATTCAGGGATGAAGCAGGAGGGAGTTTGGGATGAGGAGGAGGAGGGAATTTGGGATGAGGAGGAGGAAGAGAGAGGGAGTTCAGGATGAGGAGGAAGAGGGAGGGAATTCAGGATGAAGAGCAGGCAGGGAAATTTGGGATGAGGAAGAGGGAATTTAGGGATGAAGAAGGAGGGAGTTTGGGATGAGGAAGAGGAGGGAATTTGGGATGAAGAGGAGGGAGTTTGAGATAGGAAGAGGAAGGAGAGAGTTTGGGATGAGGATGAAGAGGAGGAAGTTTGGGATGAGGATGAAGAGGAAGGAGTTTGGGATGAGGATGAAGAAGGAAGGAGTTTGGGATGAGGATGAAGACGAGGGAGTTTGGGATGAAGAACAGGGAATTTAGGGATGAAGACTGAAGGAGTTCGGGATGAGGATGAAGAGGATGGAGTTTGGGACGAGGAAGATGAAGAGGAGGGCCAGGTTTTGCCGGGATTCCCGGGATTCCTGGAACGTTATCCAGGGATTTCCCTGCAGCCCCTGCAGGCCCTGCGGAGTCTGCGGCTGCTCCGATCCCTGTGCCGGAGGCTCGGGGATGGACCCGGAGCGGCCGAGGCCCTGAGCCAGATGTGCCGGATCCTGCTGCAGCTGGAATGTCCTGGCCACGCCCAGGTAACTGGGAATGGGATCTGGGGATCTGGGAATGGGATCTGGGAATGGGATCTGGGGATCTGGGAATGGGATCTGGGGATCTGGGAATGTCCTGGCCACGCCCAGGTAACCGGGAATGGGCTCTGGAATTCTGGGAATGGGATCTGGGAATGTCCTGGCCACGTCCAGGTAACCGGGAATGGGGTCTGGGAATCTGGGAATGGGATCTGGGAATGGGATCCAGAATTCTGGGAATGGGCTCTGGAAGTCCGGGAATGCAGTCTTGAAATCCGGGAATGCGCTTCCCAAACCTGGGGAAATCTGGGAATGTCCTGTCCAGGCCCAGGAAAAAAAAAACCAGGATGAGGGAACTCCAGGATTTCCCAAAATCCCGGGAAAATCCTCCTGGGGATGGGCTTTGGGTGCTGATCCAGGTCTGGCATTCCCAGCTTTTCCTGGAAGAGTTGGAATCGTGGCTGGAGGAGGAGGAAGGCAGCGACGATTCCCGGCTGCTCCTGCGCCATTCCCGGCTCCTGCTGCGCAGCCACCTCTGCTGCCTCCAGAACCAGGCAAAAACGGGATTATCCCAAAAAAAAATCGGGATTTGGGATGGGGGAGCCCCGGGGATTTCCCAAATCCCGGTTTTCCAGGCGGAGCAGGGCGTGGCTCCGCTGCTGGAAGGGGATTGGGATAAAAGGATTGGGATGATGGGAGCACCCCTGTGGTCAATAAAATCCTGGATTTCCCTGGATTTTTTCCCAGATTTTTTCCCAGATTTTTTCCCAGATTTTTTCCCCATTTTTTCCCCATTTTTTCCCCTTTTTCCCCCCATTTTTCCCCCCATTTTTTCCCCATTTTTCCCCATTTTTCCCATTTTTCCCCATTTTTTCCCCATTTTTTCCCCATTTTTTCCCCATTTTTTCCCCATTTTTTCCCATTTTTCCCCATTTTTCCCCCATTTTTTCCCCATTTTTTCCCCATTTTTTCCCCATTTTCCCCCCATTTTCCCCCCATTTCCCCCCATTTCTCCCCGTTTTTTCCCCGTTTTTTCCCCATTTTTTCCCCATTTTCCCCCCATTTCCCCCCATTTCCCCCCATTTCCCCCCATTTCTCCCCATTTCTCCCCGTTTTTTCCCCATTTTTTCCCCATTTTTTCCCCATTTTCCCCCCATTTCCCCCCATTTCTCCCCATTTCTCCCCGTTTTTTCCCCATTTTTCCCCCATTTTTCCCCCATTTTTCCCCCATTTTTCCCCCATTTTTCCCCCATTTTTCCCCCATTTTTCCCCCATTTTTCCCCCATTTTTCCCCCATTTTTCCCCCATTTTTCCCCCATTTTTCCCCCATTTTTCCCCCATTTTTCCCCCATTTTTCCCCCATTTTTCCCCCATTTTTCCCCCATTTTTCCCCCATTTTTCCCCCATTTTCCCACCATTTTTCCGCCATTTTTCCCAGTTTTCCCATTCCCAGATGGATCAGGGTGTGTCCCCACTGTAGGAAGGGGATTGGGATGGGGGAATGGGATAAGAGATCTGGGATGATGGGATGGGAACACCCCCTGTGCTCCCTAAATCCCGTTTTTTCCCTGTTTTTTCCCATTTTTTCCCCATTTCCCCCATTTTCCCGGAATTCCCACCATTCCCAGGTTCCCGAGGGTGTCTCCCTGCTGTAGGAAGGGGACTGGGATGGGGGACTGGAATGATGGGATCGAACACTCCTTGTGTGCTCACTAAATCCCATTTTCTCCCCATTTTTCCCCATTTTTTCCCTGTTTTTTCCCATTTTTTCCCCATTTCTCCCCATTTCTCCCCATTTCCCCCATTTTCCCGGAATTCCCCCCATTCCCAGGTTCCCGAGGGTGTCTCCCTGCTGTAGGAAGGGGACTCCGATGGGGGAATGGGATAAGAGAGCTGGAATGATGGGATGGGAACACCCCCTGTGCTCACTAAATCCCATTTTCTCCCCATTTTTTCCCTGTTTTTTCCCATTTTTTCCCCATTTTCCCCCATTTTCCCGGAATTCCCACCATTCCCAGGTTCCCGAGGGTGTCTCCCTGCTGTAGGAAGGGGACTGGGATGGGGGAATGGAATGATGGGATGTGAACACCCCCTGTGCTCCCTAAATCCCGTTTTTTCCCTGTTTTTTCCCATTTTTTCCCCATTTCTCCCCATTTCCCCATTTTCCCGGAATTCCCACCATTCCCAGGTTCCCGAGGGTGTCTCCCTGCTGCTGGAAGGGGACTGGGATAAAAGGACTGGAATGATGGGATTGGGGTGGGGAATGGGATAACAGGATTGGGATGGGAACACCCCCTGTGCTCACTAAATCCCGTTTTTTTCCCATTTTTTCCCCATTTCTCTCCCATTTTCCCCCCATTTTCCCCCCGTTTCCCCCCGTTTCCCCCCGTTTCTCCCCGTTTCTCCCTGTTTCTCCCCGTTTTTCCCATTTTTTCCCCATTTCTCTCCCATTTTCTCCCCATTTCCCCCCATTTCTCCCCATTTTTTCCCTGTTTTTTCCCATTTTCTCCCCGTTTTTCCCCATTTTTTCCCTGTTTTTTCCCATTTTTTCCCCATTTTCCCCATTTTCCCGGAATTCCCGCCGTTCCCAGATTCCCGAGGGTGTCTCCCTGCTGCTGGAAGGGGACTGGAATAAAAGGACTGGGATGATGGGATGGGAACACCCCCTGTGCTCCCTAAATCCCGTTTTTTCCCTGTTTTTTCCCATTTTTTCCCCATTTCCCCCATTTTCCCGGAATTCCCGCCGTTCCCAGGTTCCCGAGGGTGTCTCCCTGCTGCTGGAAGGGGACTGGGATGAGGGAATGGGATAAGAGAGCTGGGATGATGGGATGTGAACACCCCGTGTACTCACTAAATCCCGTTTTTTCCCTGTTTTTTCCCATTTTTTCCCCATTTTCCCCATTTTCCCGGAATTCCCCCCATTCCCAGGTTCCCGAGGGTGTCTCCCTGCTGCTCCAGGCGCTGCAGGATCGCGGCTCCGGCCGCTCCACGCGGGGCTGGTTCCTGGCCCGAGCCCGGGCCCTGCAGCTCACGGCACAAATCCTGGAGCTGCCCCCGGCGCGGCTCCCGGCACCGCTCCGGCAACGCCTCCGACACCACGGTGGGAAAACGGGAACGGGAATGGGGTGGAGGGGAAAGGGAACCGGGGAGGAGGAGGAGGAGGAGGAGGAGGAGGAGGAGGAGGAGGAGGAGGGAAGAGTTTGGGATGAGGGAGGGAGTTTGGGATAGAGAGAGAAGGAGTTCGGGAAGAGATGAAGGAGTTTGGGATGGGGAAGAGGAAGAGGGAATGGAGTTTGGGATGGGGAAGAAGAAGAGGGAAAGGAGTTTGGGATGGAGAGAGAGTTTGGGAAGAGGGAAGGGAGTTTGGGATGAGGAAGAGGGAGGGAATTTGGGATGGAGAGGGATTTTGGGATGAGGAAGAGGAAGAGGGAAGGGAGTTTGGGATGAGGAAGAGGAAGAGGGAAGGGAGTTTGGGATGAGGGAGGGAGTTTGGGATGGAGAGAGTTTGGGAAGAGGAAGAGGGGAGTTTGGGATGAGGAAGAGGAAGGGAGTTTGGGATGAGGAAGAGGAAGGGAGTTTGGGATGAGGAAGAGATGAAGGAAGTTTGGGGTGAGGAAGAGGAAGGGAGTTTGGGAAGAGATGAAAGGAATTTGGGATGAGGAAGAGGAAGAGGGAAGGGAGTTTGGGATAGAGAGTTTGGGATGAGGAAGAGGGAAGGAGTTTGGGATGGAGAGAGAGTTTGGGAAGAGATGAAAGGAATTTGGGATGAGGAAGAGGAAGAGGAAGGGAGTTTGGGATAGAGAGTTTGGGATGAGGAACAGGGAAGGAGTTTGGGATGAGGAACAGGGAAGGAGTTTGGGATGGAGAGAAGGAGTGAGGAAGAGGAGAAAAGGGGAATTTGGGATGAAGATGAGGAAGAGAAGGAATTCTGGGATGAGAAGAGGGAGGGGTTTTGAGGATGAGGAGGGAGTTTTGGGATGAGGAGGAAGAGGGTGGGAATTTGGGATGGAGAGAAGGAGGAACGAGGGGTTTTGGGGATGAGGAGGAAGAGAGAGAGTTCGGGATGAGGAAGGAGTTCAGGGAGAAGGAGGAAGGGATTTGGGATGAGGAAGAGGAAGGGTGGAGTTGGGATTCGGGGAAGCTTTGCTGGGAGGAGGAGGAGGAAGAGGAGGGAGCACCTGGGGCGGCTCCAGCGCTGATCCCACGGAATTCCAGGCTGGAGCAGCCCCAAGGTGGCTCTGCTGGAGGCGCAGAGGCTGCTCCGGAGCGTCCTCGTCTTCCTCATGGGCAGCGACGTCCTGGGGAGCGCCCGGAGCCTCCCGCCCGAGGAGCCCGGCCCCGACTCCGGTCAGGGAACGGGACGGGATCCATGGGGTGGGGTGGGGTCCGTGGGGTGGGGCGGGATGGGATCCATGGGGTGGGATCCGTGGGGTGGGGTGGGATCCGTGGGGTGGGATCATTGGGATGGGATCCATGGGATGGGATCCATGGGATGGGATCCGTGGTGTGGGGTGGGGTGGGATCCGTGGGGTGGGATGGGATGGGATCCATGGGGTGGGGTGGGATCCGTGGGGTGGGATGGGATGGGATCCATGGGGTGGGATCCGTGGGGTGGGGTGGGATCCGTGGGGTGGGATCCATGGGATGGGAGGGGATCCCTGGGGTGGGATCCCTGGGGTGGGATGGGATGGGATCCATGGGGTGGGATCCATGGGGTGGGATGGGATGGGATCCATGGGGTGGGATCTGTGGGGTGAGGTGGGGTGGGATGGGATCCATGGGATGGGATCCGTGGGGTGGGATGGGATGGGATCCGTGGGGTGGGATCCGTGGGGTGGGGTGGGATCCGTGGGGTGGGATGGGATCCGTGGGGTGGGATCCATGGGACGGGATGGGTGGGATGGGATGGGATCCCTGGGGTGGGATCCGTGGGGTGGGATGGGATCCATGGGGTGGGATCCGTGGGGTGGGATGGGGTGGGATGGGATGGGATCTGTGGGGTGGGATCCCTGGGGTGGGATGGAATGGGATCCGTGGGGTGGGATGGGAGGGGATCCATGGGATGGGATCCGTGGGGTGGGATGGGATCCATGGGATGGGATGGGATCCGTGGGGTGGGATCCCTGGGGTGGGATGGGATGGGATCCGTGGGGTGGGATGGGAGGGGATCCATGGGATGGGATCCGTGGGGTGGGATTTGTGGTGTGGGGTGGGATCCGTGGGGTGGGATCCGTGGGGTGGGATGGGATCCGTGGGATGGGATCCATGGGGTGGGATCCATGGGGTGGGATCCATGGGGTGGGATGGGAGGGGATCCATGGGATGGGATCCGTGGGATGGGATTTGTGGTGTGGGATGGGATCCGTGGGGTGGGATTGGGGTGGGATGGGAGCCTCTGGAATCCTCCCCATCCCATAACCCTGGGAATCCTCCCCATCCTGGGTCCCTGTCCAGTGTCCCTGTCCTGTGTCCCTGTCCCGTGTCCCTGTCCCGTGTCCCTGTCCTGTGTCCCTGTCCCGTGTCCCTGTCCCGTGTCCCTGTCCAGTGTCCCTGTCCCGTGTCCGGAGCCGTGTCCATGTCCCTGTCCAGTGTCCATATCCAGTGTCCATATCCAGTGTCCCTGTCCAGTGTCCATGTCCAGTGTCCCTGTCCAGTGTCCATGTCCAGTGTCCATGTCCAGTGTCCCTGTCCAGTGTCCATGTCCAGTGTCCATGTCCAGTGTCCCTGTCCAGTGTCCATGTCCAGTGTCCATGTCCAGTGTCCCTGTCCAGTGTCCATGTCCAGTGTCCCTGTCCAGTGTCCCTGTCCAGTGTCCATGTCCAGTGTCCATGTCCAGTGTCCATGTCCAGTGTCCCTGTCCAGTGTCCATGTCCAGTGTCCCTGTCCAGTGTCCATGTCCAGTGTCCATGTCCAGTGTCCATGTCCAGTGTCCATGTCCAGTGTCCCTGTCCCGTGTCCGGAGCCGTGTCCATGTCCAGTGTCCATGTCCAGTGTCCCTATCCAGTGTCCCTGTCCAGTGTCCATGTCCAGTGTCCATATCCAGTGTCCCTGTCCAGTGCCCATGTCCAGTGTCCATGTCCCTGTCCAGTCTCTCTGTCCCATGTCCGGTGCCGGTGTCCGAGCCATGTCCGGTGTGTCCGGTGTATCCGGTGTGTCCGGTGTATCCAGTGTCCCCGGTACCGGTGTATCCGGTGTCCCCGGTGTATCCGGTGTCCCTGGTACCGGTGTATCCGGTGTCCCCGGTGTCCCCGGTGTATCCGGTGTCAGTGTCCGGTGTATCCGGTGCCGGTGTCCAAGCTGTATCCGGTGTATCTGGTGTCAGTGTCCGGTGTATCCGGTGTCCCCGGTGTCCCCGGTACCGGTGTATCCGGTGTATCCGGTGTCAGTGTCCGGTGTCCCCGGTGTATCCGGTGTATCCGGTGTCAGTATCCGGTGTCCCCGGTGTATCCGGTGTCCCCGGTGTCCCCGGTGTCCCCGGTACCGGTGTCAGTGTCCGGTGTATCCGGTGTATCTGGTGTCCCCGGTACCGGTGTATCTGGTGTCCCCGGTGTGTCCGGTGTCCCCGGTGTATCCGGTGTCCCCGGTGTCCCCGGTACCGGTGTCAGTGTCCGGTGTATCCGGTGTATCCGGTGTCCCTGGTACCGGTGTATCCGGTGTCAGTATCCGGTGTCCCCGGTGTCCCCGGTGTGTCCGGTGTCCCCGGTGTCCCCGGTGTCCCCGGTGTCCGATGCAGGTGTTGCCGTTGCAGGTTCTGCGCTGCTGCACAAGTGGCAGGCGCTGGGGGAGGCCCTGAGCTGCTGCCGGCGCCTGGTGACGCTGCTGGGCCACGGCGAGCTGGGCTGCAGGGCCAGAGCCTTCTGTGCAGAGGGACTGGGGCTGGCTGGACACCTGCAGGCCTCCAGATGGTCAGTGATGGGATCACTGGGATCACTGGGATCACTGGGAATGGGAATGGGATCACTGGGATCACTGGGATCACTGGGAATGGGATTGGGGTCACTGGGGTCACTGGGATGGAGCTGGGCTGCAGGGCCAGAGCCTTCTGTGCAGAGGGACTGGGGCTGGCTGGACACCTGCAGGCCTCCAGATGGTCAGTGATGGGATCACTGGGATCACTGGGATCACTGGGAATGGGATTGGGATCACTGGGATCACTGGGAATGGGATTGGGATCACTGGGAATGGATTTGGGTCACTGGGGTCACTGGGATGGAGCTGGGCTGCAGGGCCAGAGCCTTCTGTGCAGAGGGACTGGGGCTGGCTGGACACCTGCAGACCTCCAGATGGTCAGTGATGGGATCACTGGGATCACTGGGATCACTGGGATCACTGGGAATGGGATTGGGATCATTGGGAATGGATTGGGATCACTGGGATCACTGGGAATGGATTGGGGTCACTGGGGTCACTGGGATGGAGCTGGGCTGCAGGGCCAGAGCCTTCTGTGCAGAGGGACTGGGGCTGGCCGGACACCTGCAGGCCTCCAGATGGTCAGTGATGGGATTGGGAATGGGATTGGGGTCACTGGGATCACTGGGAATGGGAATGGGATCACTGGGATCACTGGGAATGGGATTGGGGTCACTGGGATCACTGGGATGGAGCTGGGCTGCAGGGCCAGAGCCTTCTGTGCAGAGGGACTGGGGCTGGCTGGACACCTGCAGACCTCCAGATGGTCAGTGATGGGATCACTGGGATCACTGGGAATGGGGATGGGATCACTGGGATCACTGGGATCACTGGGAATGGGATTGGGGTCAACTGGGATCACTGGGGTCACTGGGAATGGGATTGGGGTCACTGGGGTCACTGGGATGGAGCTGGGCTGCAGGGCCAGAGCCTTCTGTGCAGAGGGACTGGGGCTGGCCGGACACCTGCAGGCCTCCAGATGGTCAGTGATGGGATCACTGGGATCACTGGGATCACTGGGAATGGGATCACTGGGATCACTGGGAATGGGATTGGGGTCACTGGGATCACTGGGAATGGGATTGGGATCATTGGAGTCACTGGGGTCACTGGGATGGAGCTGGGCTGCAGGGCCAGAGCCTTCTGTGCAGAGGGACTGGGGCTGGCCGGACACCTGCAGGCCTCCAGATGGTCAGTGATGGGATCACTGGGATCACTGGGATCACTGGGAATGGGATTGGGGTCACTGGGAATGGATTGGGGTCACTGGGATGGAGCTGGGCTGCAGGGCCAGAGCCTTCTGTGCAGAGGGACTGGGGCTGGCTGGACACCTGCAGGCTGCTCGATGGTCAGTGATGGGATCACTGGGATCACTGGGATCACTGGGAATGGGATCACTGGGATCACTGGGAATGGGATTGGGATCACTGGGGTCACTGGGAATGGGATTGGGGTCACTGGGAATGGATTGGGGTCACTGGGGTCACTGGGATGGAGCTGGGCTGCAGGGCCAGAGCCTTCTGTGCAGAGGGACTGGGGCTGGCTGGACACCTGCAGGCCTCCAGATGGTCAGTGATGGGATCACTGGGATCACTGGGAATGGGATTGGGGTCACTGGGATCACTGGGAATGGGATTGGGATCACTGGGAATGGGATTGGGATCACTGGGAATGGATTGGGGTCACTGGGGTCACTGGGATGGAGCTGGGCTGCAGGGCCAGAGCCTTCTGTGCAGAGGGACTGGGGCTGGCTGGACACCTGCAGGCCTCCAGATGGTCAGTGATGGGGTCACTGGGATCACTGGGATCACTGGGAATGGGATTGGGATCATTGGGAATGGATTGGGGTCACTGGGATCACTGGGATCACTGGGAATGGGATTGGGATCATTGGGAATGGATTGGGGTCACTGGGATGGAGCTGGGCTGCAGGGCCAGAGCCTTCTGTGCAGAGGGGCTGGGGCTGGCTGGACACCTGCAGGCCTCCAGATGGTCAGTGATGGGATTGGGAATGGGATTGGGATCACTGGGATCACTGGGAATGGGAATGGGATCACTGAGGTCACTGGGAATGGGATTGGGATCACTGGGAATGGGATTGGGATCACTGGGAATGGGATTGGGATCACTGGGATCATTGGGATCACTGGGAATGGGATTGGGATGGGGATCCTTTGGGAATGGTGGGTGAGGAGCTCAGTGACCATTCCCACCTCCCTCCTGGCTCAGATGGGATCTGAGGGGCCTTTTTCCCCATTTTCCCCATTTCCCCCTCATTTTCCTCGTTTTTTTCCCGTTTTTTCCCACTTTTCCCCCCCATTTTCCCCCTGTTTTTCTGGGTTTTTCTCCATTCTTCCCATTTTTTCCCGGTTTTCCTGCAGGTGTGTGTCATTCCTGGTGCTGCAGTCCCAGCTGGAGCTGCAGCAGGGGGAGCTGGAGCTGAGCCAGTCCCACCTCCAGCACGCCCAGTTCCTGCTCCAGCCCCAAACTGGTGAGCACTGGGATGGGGAAATCCCGGTCTGGGAATGGGAAAATCCCAGTCTGGGAATGGGGGAATCCCAGTCTGGGAATGGGGGAAATCCCAGTTTGGGAATGGAGGAAATCCCAGTTTGGGAATGGGGGAAATCCCAGTTTGGGAATGGGGGAAATCCCAGTCTGGGAATAGAGGAAATCCCAGTTTGGGAATGGAGGAAATCCCAGTTTGGGAATGGGGGAAATCCCAGTTTGGGAATGGGGGAAATCCCAGTCTGGGAATAGAGGAAATCCCAGTTTGGGAATGGAGGAAATCCCAGTTTGGGAATGGAGGAAATCCCAGTTTGGGAATGGGGGAATCCCAGTTTGGGAATGGAGGAAATCCCAGTTTGGGAATGGAGGAAATCCCAGTCTGGGAATAGAGGAAATCCCAGAGATCCCAGTCTGGGAATGGGGGAATCCCAGTCTGGGAATGGAGGAAATCCCAGTCTGGGAATGGAGGAAATCCCAGTTTGGGAATGGGGGAAATCCCAGTTTGGGAATGGGGGAAATCCCAATCTGGGAATAGAGGAAATCCCAGTTTGGGAATGGGGGGAATCCCAGTTTGGGAATGGGGGAAATCCCAGTTTGGGAATGGGGGAATCCCAGTTTGGGAATGGGGGAAATCCCAGTCTGGGAATGGGGGAAATCCCAGTTTGGGAATGGGGGAAATCCCAGTTTGGGAATGGAGGAAATCCCAGTCTGGGAATGGAGGAAATCCCAGTCTGGGAATGGAGGAAATCCCAGTTTGGGAATGGAGGAAATCCCAGTTTGGGAATGGAGGAAATCCCAGTTTGGGAATGGAGGAAATCCCAGTTTGGGAATGGGGGAATCCCAGTTTGGGAATGGGGAAATCCCAGTTTGGGAATGGGGGAATCCCAGTTTGGGAATGGAGGAAATCCCAGTCTGGGAATGGGGGAATCCCAGTTTGGGAATGGAGGAAATCCCAGTTTGGGAATGGAGGAAATCCCAGTCTGGGAATGGGGAAATCCCAGTTTGGGAATGGGGGAAATCCCAGAGATCCCAGTTTGGGAATGGGGGAAGGATCAGGCTCAGACAGGATCCAAGTTTTTGATCCCTTTCTTTGAGCTGGAAAATCCCAAACATCCTTTCCTCCATCCACAGAATTAAATCCCACTGGGAACCCCAAATACCCCTCCCATCCCCAGGCTTAAAAATCCAGCTGGGAATTCTCTCCAAATCCCAAATTCTCCCTGAATTCCCTGAATTCCAGAAGCCAAACCCCTGTGGGATCCTCGGCGCCGAGCCAAGATCCAGCTCCGGAAGGGTCTCCCAGAGAGGAGAAAACCCCGGGATCCACTGGATCCCGATCCCAATCCCGCCAAAGAAGAGGATGAGGAATTCCTCAAGGGTCCATCCTTGGATCTGCTGGCTCCAGCCGCTCTCCCGGAGCAGCCGGACGCTCTCACGGCCTCCCCGGAGCTGAGAGCCGGGAAAGGGAAGAGCCTGGAATTCCTGGAATTCCTGGAATTCCTGTCCCATCCCTGGGGATGCGGCTGCTCCTTCTGCTCCGACCCGGCGCTGCTGGAGCTGGGGCTGCGCTGGCTCCTGGCGCGGGCTCGGCACCGGATCCTGGCCGGGAACGGCGCCCCCGGAGCCGCCCTGGCGCGGAAAGTGCTGGAACGGTGCTGGAGCGCCGGGAAACGGCTGGAGGGGGAGCTGGGGAGGGCTGGGATTGTGGGGAATGGTGGGAATGACGGGGGGAAAAATGGGAATGACTGGAGGGGGAAAAATGGGAATGACGGGGGGAACAGTGGGAATAACGGGGGGAACAGTGGGAATAACGGGGGGAAAAATGGGAATGACGGGGGGAACAGTGGGAATAATGGGGGGAAAAATGGGAATGAGAGCCATGGGATTCAGGGAAACAGTGGGAATGAGAGCTGTGGGAATGGGGGGAACAATGGGAATGAGAGCTGTGGGAATGGGGGGAACAATGGGAATGAGAGCCGTGGGAATGGGGGGAACAATGGGAATGGGGGGAACAGTGGGAATGAGAGCTGTGGGAATGGGGGGAACAATGGGAATGAGAGCCGTGGGAATGGGGGGAACAATGGGATTGAGAGCTGTGGGATTGGAGGGAACAATGGGAATGAGAGCTGTGGGAATGGGGGGAACAATGGGATTGGAGACATCGTCAAGGATAGGGGAATTTCTGGGAATAACGGGGACACCATCAGGGATGAGGACAGGGACACCCTTGGGATCAGGGACCTGCAGGATCCCTCTGGCAATGGGAACACCTTTGGGATCAGGAACACCTTTGGGATCAGGGACCTGCAGGATCCCCCTGGGGATGGGAACAGTTTTGGGATCAGGGATCCCTCTGGGAATGGGAACAGTTTTGGGATCAGGAACCTGCAGGATCCCCCTGGGGATGGGAACAGTTTTGGGATCAGGGATCCCTCTGGGAATGGGAACACCTTTGGGGTCAGGGATCCCTCTGGGAATGGGAACACCTTTGGGATCAGGGACCTGCAGGATCCCTCTGGCAATGGGAACACCTTTGGGATCAGGGAACCCTCTGGGGATGGGAACAGTTTTGGGATCAGGAACCTGCAGGATCCCCCTGGCGATGGGAACAGTTTCAGGATCAGGGATCCCTCTGGGAATGGGAACAGTTTTGGGATCAGGGATCCCCCTGGCGATGGGAACAGTTTTGGGATCAGGGATCCCTCTGGGAATGGGAACAGTTTTGGGATCAGGGATCCCTCTGGGAATGGGAACAGTTTTGGGATCAGGGATCCCCCTGGCGATGGGAACAGTTTCAGGATCAGGGATCCCTCTGGGAATGGGAACAGTTTTGGGATCAGGGATCCCCCTGGGGGTGGGAACAGTTTTGGGATCAGGGATCCCCCTGGGGATGGGAACACCTTTGGGATCAGGGATCCCCCTGGGAATGAGAACACCTTTGGGCTCAGGGACCCCTCTGTGCTCAGGCCCCCCCTGGGCCCTCTGGCCGAGCTGGTGGCCGCCGGCTACTCCACGCTGGCCCTGCGGGTCCTGCTGGGCTCATCCCACCCGGATCCCGTTTGGGATGAGGAGCTGGAGCGGGGTCTGACCCTCCTGGCGTCCCAAAGCGCCCCCGTGGCCGGGCTGGCCGTGGCCGTGGCCACTCTGCTGCTGGCCAAAGCCTTGGCCACCCTCGGCCGCGTGGCCACCGCCCTCGGCCGCCCCGTCAGCGACGTCCTGGCCCAAACCTGGACCCCCCGACCCCCACCCAGCCCCAAACAACCCCAAAAAACCCCCAAAGCTCCCCCCAGAAAAACCAAACCCCCCAAAGGCAAGGTGGGGAAGAGCCCGAGAGCGAAGCCCCCCAGGTTTGGGGAGGTTTTCTCGCTGGGGGATTCGGACAGCGAGGTTCCCCCCATTGTCCTGCGGCCGGGGGGACCCTGCACCCCCCACCCCAAATCGGGGGCGCCCCCAAAAACGCTGCTGGGGGGGCCCAGGACCCCCTTCAGCATCTTCAGCGAGGAGCCCTCCCCCAGCGGGGGCCACTCCCGGCTCCGCAGGGCCCCCAAAATCCCGGGAAGGGTCAAGTCCCGGATCAGGGTGAGTCTGGGGAGGGGAAAGGTCTGGGGGGGAGGGAAATCTGGGGAGGGAAATTTGGGGAGGGAAATTTGGGGAGGGAAATTTGGGGAGGGAAATTGGAAGGGAAATTTGGGGAGGGAAATTGGGAGGGAAATTTGGGGAGGGAGATTGGGAGGGGAAATTTGGGGAGGGAAATTTGGGGATGGGAAAGGTTTGGGGAGGGAAATTTGGGAAGGGAAATTTGGGGAGGGAAATTTGGGGAGGGGAAAGGTTTGGGGAGGGAAATTTGGGAAGGGAAATTTGGGGAGGGAAATTGGGAGGGAAATTTGGGGAGGGAAATTGGGAGGGGAAGTTTGGGGAGGGAAATTTGGGGAGAGAAATTGGGAGGGAAATTGGGAGGGGAAGTTTGGGGAGGAAAATTTGGGGACAGGAAAGGTTTGGGGAGGGAAATTTGGGAAGGGAAATTTGGGGAGGGAAATTGGGAGGGGAAAGGTTTGGGGAGGGAAATTTGGGGAGGGAAAGGTTTGGGGAGGGAAATTTGGGGAGGGGAAATTTGGGGAGGAAAATTTGGGGATGGGAAAGGTTTGGGATGGAAATTTGAGGATGGGAAAGGTTTGGGGAGGGAAATTTGGGGAGGGAAATTGGGAGGGGAAATTTGGGAAGGGAAATTGGGAGGGGAAGTTTGGGGATGGAAATTTGGGGAGGGAAATTTGGGGAGGGAAAGGTTTCGGGAGGGAAATTTGGGAAGGGAAATTTGGGGATGGGAAAGGTTTGGGGAGGGAAATTTGGGAAGGGAAATTGGGAGGGGAAATTTGGGGAGGGAAATGGGGATGGGAAGTTTGGGGAGGGGGAAAGTTTGGGGATGGAAATTTGGGATGGGAAATTTGGGGAGGGGGAATTGGGAGGGAAATTTGGGGGGAAATTGGGAGGGAAATTTGGGGATGGAAGTTTTGGGGAAAAGTTTGGGGATGGAAATTTGGGAAGGAAAGTTTTTGGGGAAAAGTTTGGGAAGGGAAATTTGTGAAGGGAAATTTGGGGGGAAATTGGGAGGAGGGGAAGTTTGGGGATGGAAATTTGGGGAGGGAAGTTTGGGGGGGAGGTTTGGGAAGGGAAATTTGGGAAGGAAAGTTTTTGGGGAAAAGTTTGGGGATGGAAATTTGGGGGGAAATTGGGTTTGGGGATGGAAATTTGGGATGGAAGTTTTGGGGGGGAAAGTTTGGGGATGGAAATTTGGGGATGGAAATTTGGGGAGGAATTGGGAGGAGGGGAAGTTTGGGAAGGGAAATTTGGGGGTGGAAGTTTGGGGGGAAAATTGGGGGGGAATTGAGAGGGGAAGTTTGGAAAGGAAAGTTTTGGGGAGGGAAATTTGGGGATGGAAATTTTGGGGGGGAAATTTGGGGATGGAAATTTGGGAAGAAAATATTTGGGGATGGAAATTTGGGGGGACAAAGCTTTGAGAGGGGAAATGGAAAGAAGGGAAAAGGATTTGGGAAAGGAAAGCTTTGGAGGAGAAGTTTTGGGAGGAAAGGAAAAGTTTGGGAGGAAAATTCTGGGAAAGAAAATTCCAGGGGGAAAATTTGGGTCGGAGTTGGGGAGAAACTTCCATGAGGAGGAAAAACTTTGGGATGAAATTTTGGGGCTTTTTTCCCCTTTTTCAGGTGACTTTCAGTGACAGCGACCCCGAGGAGCCCCAAATCCCCCCGGATCCCCCCAAAACCAGCCGGAAAAATTCCTGTGCCCGGAGGCTCCGGCCCCAAAAATCCCCCGGGAATTCCCCGGGAATTGAGGCTCGGCCCCGACGGGGGCGGCCCCGGAAGGAGCCGGGGAGCCCCAAAAAGAGGGAAAAAAGGGGGATCATCCAGCAGGTGGAAAATGTGGAAAAGAAGGAAAAAAGGAGAAACCCCAAAATGGAAAACGTGGGGAAAAGAGGGATCCCAAAAATGGAAAATGTGGAAAAAACGGGAAACCCCAAAATGGAAAAAGAGGAAAAAATGGGAAACTCCAAAATGGAAAAAGAGGAAAAAATGGGAAACCCCAAAATGGAAAAAGAGGAAAAAATGGGAAACTCCAAAATGGAAAAAGAGGAAAAAATGGGAAACCCCAAAATGGAAAACGTGGGGAAAAGAGGGATCCCAAAAATGGAAAAAGAGGAAAAAACTGGAAACCCCAAAATGGAAAAAGAGGAAAAAATGGGAAACTCCAAAATGGAAAAAGAGGAAAAAACGGGAAACCCCAAAATGGAAAAAGAGGAAAAAATGGGAAACTCCAAAATGGAAAAAGAGGAAAAGAAGGAAAAGGGAAACTCCAAGAAAATTCTGGAAAAGAAGGAGAACAGGGCCCCGTGCCGGGAAAAGAGGGTGAGGGGGACGCCCCGAATGGGAATTTTGGAGGAAAAGAAAAGCTGGGAATTTTCTGGGATTGAGGAACGGGATCCCCTGAGGGCTCTGGAGGAGGAGGAGGAAGAGGAGGAGGAGGAAGAGCTGAGCTTCGAGCTCCCCCCGCTGCCCCCAGGTGAGTCTGGGGGGTTTTGGGGGACCCCAAAATTGCCTTTTTGGACCCCAAAACTGCCCCGTCCGTGTCCTTCCTTTTCCAGGTGGGGCCGGCAAGGAAATTCCAGGGATTGGGGATCAGGGGGATCCCCCAAATCCAGAGGGGTCCAACCCCTCTGCCCCACCCGGTGAGCAGCTGGGATTTGGGGGGTTTGGGGAATTTTGGGGAATTTTGGGGGGGTTGGGGAATTTTGGGGGGGTTTGGGAAATTTTGGGGGATTTTGGGGAGTTTTGGGGGGGTTTGGGGATTTTGGGGGGGGTTTGGGGAATTTTGGGGGGATTTGGGGAATTTTGGGGGGAATTTTGGGGGGGTTTGGGGAATTTTGGGGGGGTTTGAGGAATTTTGGGGGGGGTTGGGGAATTTTGGGGGGAATTTTGGGGGATTTTGGGGAATTTTGGGGGGGTTTTGGGAATTTTGGGGGATTTTGGGGAGTTTTGGGGGGGTTTGGGGAATTTCGGGGGGATTTGGGGAATTTTGGGGGGGTTTTGGGGAATTTTGGGGGGGTTTTGGGGAATTTTGGGGGGGTTTGGGGAATTTTGGGGGGATTTTGGGGAATTTTGGGGGGGATTTGGGGAATTTTGGGGGGGTTTGGGGAATTTTGGGGCATGTCCTGGTTTTTCTCCAGTTTTCCTTCCTTTTCCAGGAATTTTCCTGGTTTTTCTCATGAGTTTCCTCTCCTGGAATTTTCCTTTCCCCAAATTTTTCCTTTTTCCCCAAAAATTTTTCCTTTTTTCCCCCAAATTTTCCCTTTTTTCCCCAGAACTTTTCCTTTTCCTCCCCCTGTCCTGACCCCTCCGGCCGCTCCCGGGGCAGCCCTGGCTGGACACTGGTCACTGGTCACTGGTCACTGGTCACTCCTCCTCCTCAGGGTCGGTCACTCCTGCTGGGCAGCTGTGCCAGCTGTGGCCACTGACCATTGACTGCTGGCCACTGACCATTGACTGCTGACCACTGACCATTGACTGCTGACCACTGACCATTGACTGCTGGCCACTGACCACACTGACCACACTGACCACTGACCATTGACTGCTGACCACTGACCACACTGACCACTGACCATTGACTGCTGACCACTGACCACACTGACCACTGACCATTGACTGCTGGCCACTGACCACACTGACCACTGACCATTGACTGCTGGCCACTGACCAATGACCACTGACCACTGACTGCTGACCATTGACCACACTGACCGCTGACCATTGACCACTGACCATTGACCACTGACCACACTGACAACTGACCATTGACCATTGCTCACTGACTGCTGGCCACTGACTGCTGACCACACTGACCATTGACCACTGACCATTGACCACTGACCATTGACCATTGACCACACTGACCACTGGCCATTGACCTCTGACCATTGACCACACTGACCACACTGACCACTGACCATTGACCACTGGCCATTGACCACACTGACCACTGACTGTTGACCACTGGCCATTGACCACACTGACCACTGACCATTGACCACTGGCCATTGACCACACTGACCACTGACCATTGACCACTGGCCATTGACCTCTGACCACACTGACCACTCTGACCCCCAACCCCTCTGTCCTCACTGATCGCTGTCTGTCTGTCCGCAGGTGTCCCCTCTCTGGCCACTGTCCCCTCTCTGGACACTGACCACTGTCCGTGTGTCCATCTGTCCACAGGTGTCCCCTCTCTGGACACTGACCGCTGTCCGTGTGTCTGTCTGTCCGCAGGTGTCCCCTCTCTGGCCGCTGTCCCCTCTCTGGCCGCTGTCCCCTCACTGACCACTGTCCATGTGTCTGTCTGTCTGCAGGTGTCCCCTCTGTGGCCGCTGTCCCCTCTGTGGCCGCTGTCCCCTCTCTGGACACTGACCACTGTCCGTGTGTCTGTCTGTCCGCAGGTGTCCCCTCTGTGGCCGCTGTCCCCTCACTGACCACTGTCCATGTGTCCATCTGTCCGCAGGTGTCCCCTCTCTGGCCGCTGTCCCCTCTCTGGACACTGACCACTGTCCATGTGTCTGTCTGTCCGCAGGTGTCCCCTCACTGACCGCTGTCCCCTCTCTGGCCGCTGTCCCCTCTCTGGCCGCTGTCCCCTCTGTGGCCGCTGTCCCCTCACTGACCACTGTCCATGTGTCCATCTGTCCGCAGGTGTCCCCTCTGTGGCCGCTGTCCCCTCTCTGGACACTGACCACTGTCCATGTGTCCATCTGTCCGCAGGTGTCCCCTCTGTGGCCGCTGTCCCCTCTGTGGCCACTGTCCGCTCTCTGCTGGCCGAGGCCCTGGCGTGGGTCGCTCACTTCCCCCCGGGCTCTCTCTATGCCCAGCTGTGCCAGCTGCTGGCGCTGGCCCTTGGGGACAGTGACCCTGTGGCCACCGCGGGGCTGCTGGCCGAGTCCCTGGCGGTCACCGCCCGCCACCAGCTGCTGGCCACCGTCCACTCCAGGGCTCGGTGGGTGCTGCGGCCGCGCCCTCCTGGTGTCACCTCCCGGTGTCCCCTCCTGGTGTCACCCCCGGTGTCCCCTCCCGGTGTCCCCTCCTGGTGTCACCCCCGGTGTCCCCTCCCGGTGTCCCCTCCCGGTGTCCCCTTCTGGTGTCCCCTCCCGGGGTCTCCTCCCCGTGTCCCCTCCTGGTGTCACCTTCTGGTGTCCCCTCCCAGAGTCACGTCCCGGTGTCCCCTCCCGGTGTCACCTCCCCGTGTCCCCTCCCCGTGTCCCCTCCCGGGGTCACCTCCTGGTGTCCCCTCCTGGTGTCCCCTCCCGGTGTCCCCTCCCGGTGTCCCCTCCCGGTGTCCCCTCCCGGTGTCACCTCCCCGGTGTCCCCTTCTGGTGTCCCCTCCTGGTGTCACCTCCTGGTGTCCCCTCCTGGTGTCCCCTCCCGGTGTCCCCCCCCGGTGTCCCCTCCCGGTGTCCCCTCCCAGAGTCCCCTCCTGGTGTCCCCTCCCAGAGTCATGTCCCGGTGTCCCCTCCTGGTGTCCCCTCCCTGTGTCCCCTCCCTGTGTCCCCTCCCGGTGTCACCTCCCGGTGTCCCCTCCTGGTGTCCCCTCCCGGTGTCCCCTCCCAGAGTCCCCTCCTGGTGTCCCCTCCTGGTGTCCCCTCCCGGTGTCCCCTCCCCTCCCAGAGTCACCTCCCGGTGTCCCCATCCCTCCCGGTGTCCCCTCCCGGTGTCTCCTCCCGGTGTCCCCTCCCTGTGTCCCCTCCCGGTGTCACCTTCTGGTGTCACCTCCCAGAGTCCCCTCCCAATGTCCCCATCCCACGTCCCCCCCTTTCATCCCCCAAGTGCCACAAGCAAGGGACCCCTTCCCAACATTCCCAACATTCCCAACATTCCCAACATTCCCAACATTCCCAACATTCCCAACATTCCCAACATCCCCAACATTCCCAACATTCCCAACATTCCCAACATCCCCAACATTCCCAACATTCCCACTCCCAACATTCCCATTCCCAACATCCCGTATCAACATTCCCAACATTCCCAACATTCCCAACATTCCCAACATTCCCAACATTCCCAACATTCCCAACGTCCCCAACGTCCCCAACATCCCCAACATCCCCAACATCCCCAACATTCCCAACATTCCCAACATTCCCAACATCCCCAACATCCCCAACATTCCCAACATCCCCAACATCCCCAACATCCCCAACATTCCCACTCCCAACATTCCCATTCCCAACATCCCGTATCAACATTCCCAACATTCCCAACATTCCCAACATTCTCATCCCCAACATTCCCAACATTCCCAACATTCCCATTCCCAACATTCCCACTCCCAACATTCCCAACCTCCCATATCCCATATCCCCATTCCCAACATTCCCAACATTCCCAACATCCCCTATCCCCATTCCCAACATTCCATATCCCGTATCCCCATTCCCAACATTCCCAACATTCCCAACATTCCCAACATTCCCAAATCCCCTATTCCCATTCCCAACATTCCATATCCCGTATCCCCATTCCCAACATTCCCAACATTCCCAACATTCCCAACATTCCCAATATTCCATATTCCCATTCCCAACATTCCCAACCTCCCATATCCCCATTCCCAACATTCCCAACATTCCCAACATTCCAATATCCCATATTCCCATTCCCAACATTCCCAATATCCCATATCCCCATCCCCACATTCCCAACATTCCCAACATTCCCAACATCCCCTGTTCCCATTCCCAACATTCCCAATATCCCATATCCCCATTCCCAACATTCCCAACATTCCCAACATTCCCAACCTCCCCTATTCCCATTCCCAACATTCCCATATCCCGTATCCCCATCCCCACATTCCCTCCCTCCATCCCCCAATCCCCGGCCCCCTCCGGAGGAATTTTGGGATGATCCCGCAGGAAGCAGCGGAAAGCAGCGGCCGACGTCTCGGATCAGCTCCGGGGCCTCTCCCTGCGGGAAGAGGAGGATTCCCGGGATTCCCGGGATTCCCAGGATTCCCAGGATTCCCGGGATTCCCAATCCCACCTGGCCGAGCTGGAGGAGCTTTTCCAGTTCAGCTCCACGGGGTTGGGGCCGGCAGAGCGGGAGCGGTTCCGGGAGCAGCTCCAGAAGATTCCCAGCGGTCAGTTCCTTGGAAAATCCCAAATTCCCAGTTTTGGGGGTTGGGAAATCCCAAATTCCCACTCTGGGGGTTGGGAAATCCCAAATTCCCAGTCTGGGGATTGGGAAATCCCAAATTCCCAGTCTGGGGATTGGGAAATCCCAAATTCCCGGTTTAGGGGGGTTGGGAAATCCCAAATTCCCACTCTGGGGGTTGGGAAATCCCAAATTCCCAGTCTGGGGGTTGGGAAATCCCAAATTCCCAGTCTGGGGGTTGGGAAATCCCAAATTCCCAGTCTGGGGGTTGGAAAATCCCAAATTCCCGGTTTGGGGGGTTGGAAAATCCCGAATTCCCACTCTGGGGATTGGGAAATCCCAAATTCCCGGTTTGGGGGGGTTGGAAAATCCCAAATTCCCACTCTGGGGATTCCAGACTTTGGGTCTGGGAAGCTTTTCCAGGGTTGGGGATTCCCTGGGATGGGATTCCATGGGATGGAATTCCCAAATTCCCAAGGAATTCCCGGGATTCCGGCTGTCCCCCTGGCCGGTGTCACCGTGTGCCAATCCCGGAGTTTCCTGGGATGGGGAATGGTTGGAATTTGGGTCTGGGAGGTTTTCCCAGTGGTGTCAGGGGTTCCATGGGATTGGGATTCCCAGAATTCCCAAATTCCCAAGGAATTCCCGGGATTCCGTGTCCCCCCTGCAGGTGTCACCGTGTGCCAGCTGTCCCTGGCCGGTGCCGGCCCCGCGGCCGCGCTGGTGCTGACGCGGCTGGAGCGCGGCGCCGAACCCCTGAGCGTCCGGATCCCCACCCAGCACGGACAGGTCAGTGACCTTCATCATCTTCATCCTCATCCTCACCTTCATCTGCATCATCATCTTCATCATCACCTTCATCTTCATCATCACCTTCATCTTCATCATCACCTTCATCTGCATCATCATCTTCATCATCACCTTCATCCCCATCTTCACCTTCATCATCCCCATCTTCACCTTCATCTTCATAATCCCTACCTTCACCTTCATCATCCTCATCACCTTCATCTGCATCATCATCACCTTCATCTTCATCATCACCTTCATCGTCATCACCTTCATCATCACCTTCATCTGCATCACCTTCATCATCATCTTCATCTTCACCTTCATCTTCATCCTCACCTTCATCTTCATCCTCGTCATCCTCATCACCTTCATCATCACCTTCATCATCATCACCTTCCTCATCCCCATCCTCATCATCCTCATCTTCACCTTCATCATCTTCATCCTCACCTTCAACATCCCCACCTTAATCATCCTCCTCATCCTCACTTTCATCATCCTCACCTTCATCTTCATCATCCTCCTCATCCTCACCTTCACCCTCCTCCTCCTCCTCCTCCCCCCGTTCTGGGAGTCCCGGAGGATCCCCGATTCCCGGAATTCCTGATCCCCGCCGGAATTCCCGATCCCCAGGGCCGGAATTCCCGATTCCCGGAATTCCCGATTCCCGGAGTTCCCAATTCCCGGAGTTCCCGATTCCCAGAATTCCCGATTCCCGGAGTTCCCAATTCCCGGAATTCCCGATTCCCAGAATTCCCGATTCCTGGAATTCCCGGAATTCCCGATTCCCGGAATTCCCAATTCCCGATCCCCGCCGGAATTCCCAATTCCCGATCCCCGGAATTCCCGATTCCCGGAATTCCCAATTCCCGATCCCCGCTGGAGTTCCCGATCCCCGGGGCCAGAATTCCTGATCCCCGCTGGAATTCCCGATCCCCGGGGCCGGAATTCCCGATTCCCGGAATTCCCAATTCCCGATTCCTGGGGCCGGAATTCCCAATTCCCCATTCCCGGAGTTCCCGATTCCCGGAATTCCCGATTCCCAGAATTCCCGGCATTCCCGATTCCCGGGGCTGGAATTCCCAATTCCCGATTCCTGGAATTCCCGATCCCCGCTGGAATTCCCGATTCCCGGAATTCCCGATCCCCGGAATTCCCGATCCCCGCTGGAATTCCCGATTCCCGGAATTCCCGATTCCCGGAATTCCCAATTCCCGGAATTCTCGGAATTCCTGATTCCCGGAATTCCCAATTCCCGGAATTCCCGATTCCCGGAGTTCCCAATTCCCGGAATTCCCAATTCCCGATTCCCGGAATTCCTGATCCCCGCCGGAATTCCCGATCCCCGGGGCCGGAATTCCCGATTCCCGGAATTCCCAATTCCTGATTCCTGGAATTCCCGATTCCCAGAATTCCCAATTCCCGATTCCCGGAATTCCCGATTCCCGGGGCCGGAATTCCCGATCCCCGCTGGAATTCCCGATTCCCGGAATTCCTGATTCCTGAATTCCCGATTCCCGGGGCCGGAATTCCCAGAATTCCCAATTCCCGGAATTCCCAGTTCCCAGAATTCCCGATCCCCGCTGGAATTCCCGATTCCCGGGGCCGGAATTCCCGATTCCTGGAATTCCCAATTCCCGATTCCCGGGGCCGGAATTCCCGGAATTCCCAATTCCCGGAATTCCCAATTCCCGATTCCCGGAATTCCTGATCCCCGCCGGAATTCCCGATCCCTGGGGCCGGAATTCCCGATTCCCGGAATTCCCAATTCCCGATTCCCGGAGTTCCCGATCCCCAGAATTCCCAGAATTCCCGGCATTCCCGATTCCCGGGGGGTTTTTCCAGGCGCCCCTGGCCGATCTTTTCCGGGAGCTGGACGGGATCCAGCGGGAGCAGCGCGAGGCCAACGGCTGCAGCGAGCGCCGGGAATGGTGGGAGCGGCGATCCCGGCTGGATCTGCGCATGCAGGTGGGACCCGGAGCCTTCCCACCGCCCCAAATCCCGGGAAAAAACACCGGGAATGGGGCCTGGGGCTGGGAAAACCTCCTGGATTCACTGGGAAACAGCCTCGGATTCCTGAGGGATTTTCCTGGGATTCCTGTGGGATTTCCCTGGGATTTCCCTGGGATTTTCCTCATTCCCATGGGATTTTCCCTGGGATTTTCCCTGGGATTTCCCTGGGATTTCCCTGGGATTTTCCTGGGATTTTCCTGGGATTTTCCTGGGATTTCCCTGGGATTCCTGTGGGATTTCCCTGGGATTTCCCTGGGATTTCCCTCATTCCCAGTGGGATTTCCCTGGGATTTTCCTGGCATTCCTGAGGGATTTTCCTGGGATTTCCCTGGGATTTCCCTGGGATTTCCCTGGGATTTCAGTGGGATTTTCCTGGGATTTCCATGGGATTCCTGCTGGGATTTCCCTCATTCCCATGGGATTTTCCCTGGGATTCCTGTGGGATTTTCCCTGAGATTTCCCTGAGATTTCCCTGAGATTTTCCTGATTCCAAGTGGGATTTCCCTGGGATTTCCCTGGGATTCCTGAGGGATTTCCCTGGGATTTTCCTGGGATTTTCCTGGGATTTCCCTGGGATTTCCATGGGATCTTCCCTGGGATTTTCCCTGGGATTCCCATGGGATTTTCCCTGGGATTCCTGCTGGGATTTTCCCTGGGATTTCCCTGGCATTCCCATGGGATCTTCCCTGGCATTCCCATGGGATTTTCCCTGGGATTTTCCCTGGGATTTTCCCTGGGATTCCTGATGGGATTTTCCTGGGATTTCCCTGGGATTCCTGTGGGATTTTCCTGGGATTTTCCCTGGGATTTTCCCTGGGATTCCCGTGGGATTTTCCCTGGCATTCCCACGGGATTTTCCCTGCAATTCCCACTTTCCCAACCCCCCAAACATCGGGAAAACCCTCGGGAATGGGGTCCTGACCCCCCCCATAACCCTCCCTGCGATTCCTCCTGGCATTTTCCCTGGGATTCCCTTTGGGATTCCCCCTGGGATTCCCCCTGGGATTCCCAAGGGATTATCCCGTGACATTCCCGGTGTTTTTGGGGTCAGGATCCCGTTCCCATTCCGTGTCTTTCCCCAGAGCCTGATCCAGAGCCTGGATTCGGAGGTTTTGGGATGCTGGCGGGGGCTGCTGCTGCCCCGGGATCCCGGGAATTCCCCCCTGGATCAGCAGGAATTCTCCCGGCTGCTCCAGGAACTCCGGGAATGCGGCTGGAGCAACCCCGACCCCGCCCTGCTGCAGGTTTGGGATCTGGGATCTGGGATTTGGGATCTGGGATCTGGAATTTGGGATTTGGGATCTGGGATTTGGGATTTGGGATCTGGGATTTGGGATCTGGGATTTGGGATTCGGGATCTGGGATTTGGGGTCTGGGATTTGGGGTCTGGGATTTGGGGTCTGGGATTTGGGATCTGGGATCTGGGATCTGGGATTTGGGGTCTGGGATTTGGGGCCTGGGATTTGGGATCTGGGATCTGGGATCTGGGATTTGGGATTTGGGGTCTGGGATTTGGGATTTGGGATCTGGGATTTGGGATCTGGGATCTGGGATTTGGAATCTGGGATTTGGGATTTGGGATCTGGGATTTGGGATCTGGGATTCGGGATCTGGGATCTGGGATTTGGGATCTGGGATCTGG
The DNA here is from genome assembly GCA_038429875.1 of Poecile montanus. Taxonomy (NCBI): domain Eukaryota; kingdom Metazoa; phylum Chordata; class Aves; order Passeriformes; family Paridae; genus Poecile; species Poecile montanus. The sequence continues at coordinate 1,463,628 of CM076531.1, forward strand.
GATTTGGGATCTGGGATTCTGGGATTTGGGATCTGGGATTTGGGATCTGGAATTTGGGATCTGGGATTTGGGATCTGGGATTTGGGATCTGGGATTGGGGATCTGGAATTTGGGATTTGGGATCTGGGATTTGGGATCTGGGATTTGGGATTTGGGATTCGGGATCTGGGATTTGGGATCTGGGATCTGAGATCTGGGATTTGGGATCTGGGATTTGGGATTTGGGATCTGGGATTTGGGATCTGGGATTTGGGATTTGGGGACCTGGGATCTGGGATTTGGGATCTGGGATTTGGGATCTGGGATTTGGGATTTGGGATCTGGGATCTGGGATTTGGGATCTGGGATCTGGGATCTGGGATTTGGGATCTGGGATTTGGGAATTGGGATCTGAGATCTGGGATTTGGGATCTGGGATTTGGGATCTGGGATCTGGGATTTGGGATCTGGGATCTGGGATTTGGGATCCGGGATTTGGGATCTGGGATTTGGGATCCGGGATTTGGGATCTGGGATTTGGGATCTGGGATCTGGGATCTGGGGCTGCTCATCCCTGGATCGCAGCGGGATGAGCCCAGGATTTTTGGGATCCTCATTCCTGGATTTGGAGCGGTGATCCCACAATTTGGGGTGCTGGATTTGGGGTTCTGCCCCTGGAATTTGGGGTTCTGCCCCACACGTCGGGTTGCTGATCCCAGATTTGGGGCTCTGATCCCAAATTTTGGGGCTCTGACCCCAGATTTAGGGTTCCAATCCCAGATTTTGGGGCTCTGATCCCAGATTTTGGGGCTCTGATCCCAAATTTTGGGGCTCTGATCCCAGACTTCGGGGTTTTGCCCCTGGAATTTGGGATTCTCCCCCTGGAATTTGGGAATTCCCCCTGGAATCCTCTCTCTCCCCAAGGCTCCAGTCAATGTCCGGCTGCTCTCCCAGACTTTGGGTTCTGATCCCAGATTTGGGGGCTCTGATCCCAGATTTAGGGTTCCAATCCCAGATTTTGGGGTTCCAATCCCGGATTTTGGGGTTCCAATCCCGGATTTTGGGGTTCCAATCCCGGATTTTGGGGTTCCCATCCCGGATTTCAGGGTTCCAATCCCAGATTTCTCCCCCAGGTGTTGCTGGCGGTGCTGTGTCCGGCCGATGTCCGGGCTGTGGCTCGGGCTCTGTGTCCAGCACAGTCCCTCTGATCCCAGATTTGGGGGCTCTGATCCCAGATTTGGGGGTTCCGATCCCAGATTTGGGGGCTCTGATCCCAGATTTGGGGGCTCTGATCCCAGATTTGGGGGTTCCGATCCCAGATTTGGGGGCTCTGATCCCATATTTTGGGGTTCCAATCCCAGATTTTGGGGTTCCAATCCCGGATTTTGGGGTTCCCATCCCAGATTTCAGGGTTCCAATCCCAGATTTCTCCCCCAGGTGTTGCTGGCAGTGCTGTGTCCGGCCGATGTCCGGGCTGTGGCTCGGGCTCTGTGTCCCTCTGATCCCAGATTTAGGGTTCCAATCCCAGATTTGGGGGCTCTGATCCCATATTTTGGGGTTCCAATCCCGGATTTTGGGGTTCCAATCCCGGATTTTGTGGTTCCAATCCCAGATTTCTCCCCCAGGTGTTGCTGGCGGTGCTGTGTCCGGCCGATGTCTGGGCTGTGGCTCGGGCTCTGTGTCCGGCGCGGCCGCTCTGATCCCAGATTTGGGGGTTCCGATCCCAGATTTGGGGGCTCTGATCCCATATTTTGGGGTTCCAATCCCGGATTTTGGGGTTCCAATCCCAGATTTCAGGGTTCCAATCCCAGATTTAGGGTTCCAATCCCAGATTTCCCCCCCAGGTGTTGCTGGCGGTGCTGTGTCCGGCCGATGTCCGGCGCGGCCGCTCTGATCCCAGATTTGGGGGTTCCGATCCCAGATCTGGGGGCTCTGATCCCAGATTTTGGGGTTCCAATCCCAGATTTGGGGGTTCCAATCCCAGATTTGGGGTTCTGATCTCTCTCCAGGTGTTGCTGGCAGTGCTGTGTCCGGCCGATGTCCGGGCTGTGGCTCGGGCTCTGTGTCTGGCGCGGCCGCTCTGATCCCAGATTTGGGGGCTCTGATCCCAGATTTAGGGTTCCAATCCCGGATTTTGGGGTTCCAATCCCAGATTTGGGGTCCTGATCCCAGATTTGGGGTTCTGATCTCTCTCCAGGTGTTGCTGGCAGTGCTGTGTCCGGCCGATGTCCGGGCTGTGGCTCGGGCTCTGTGTCCGGCGCGGCCGCTCCGGGCGCGGTTGTTGCTGGACGAGGCCCTGGAGCGGCGCCGGGAGGGGCCCGGGGGCAGCGCGGGGTCCCTGGTGCTGCTGCTGGACAGGGTGAGAGCCCCGGGCCTTCCTCACCTTCCTCCTCCTCTTCCTCACCTTCCTCTTCCTCACCTTCCTCCTCCTCACCTTCCTCACCTTCCTCCTCCTCGCCTTCCTCCTCCTCGCCTTCCTCCTCCTCGCCTTCCTCCTCCTCACCTTCCTCCTCCTCACCTTCCTCCTCCTCACCTTCCTCACCTTCCTCCTCCTCACCTTCCTCACCTTCCTCCTCCTCCTCCTCCTCACCTTCCTCCTCCTCCTCCTCACCTTCCTCCTCCTCCTCCTCAGCTTCCTCCTCCTCACCTTCCTCAACTTCCTCCTCATCTCCCTCACCTTCCTCAGCTTCCTCCTCCTCCTCACCTTCCTCCTCCTCACCTTCCTCCTCCTCACCTTCCTCACCTTCCTCCTCCTCCTCCTCTTCCTCACCTTCCTCACCTTCCTCCTCCTCACCTTCCTCCTCCTCATCTCCCTCACCTTCCTCACCTTCCTCCTCCTCCTCACCTTCCTCCTCCTCACCTTCCTCCTTCTCCTCCTCACCTTCCTCCTCCTCCACTTCCTCAGCTTCCTCCTCCTCACCTTCCTCCTCATCTCCCTCACCTTTCTCCTCACCTTCCTCCTCACCTTCCTCCTCACCTTCCTCCTCCTCCACTTCCTCACCTTCCTCCTCCTCACCTTCCTCACCTTCCTTGTCCTCGCCTTCCTCACCTTCCTCCTCATCTCCCTCAGCTTCATCTTCCTCACCTTTGCCTTCCTTATCTTCCTCATCTTTTTTGTCTTCGTGTTCTTCATCTTCCTCATCTTCATCTCCTTCATCTTCATCTTCATCCTCCTCATCAGCTTCGTTTCCTTCAGCATCTTTAGTCTTCCTCTTCTTCGTCATCTTCATCTTCCTCGGCTCCATCTCTTTCATCTTTTTCGGCCTCCTCTTCCTCATCTTCCTCCTCCTCATCTTCCTCCTCCTCATCTTCCTCCTCCTCATCTTCCTCCTCCTCATCTTCCTCCTCCTCATCTTCCTCCTCCTCATCTTCCTCCTCCTCATCTTCCTCCTTCTCCTCTTCCTCCTCATCTTCCTCCTTCTCTTCCTCCTCCTCTTCCTCCTCCTCTTCCTCCTCCTCTTCCTCCTCCTTTTCCTCCTCCTCCTCCTCTTCCTCCTTCTCCTCTTCCTCCTCTTCCTCCTCCTCTTCCTCCTTCTCCTCTTCCTCCTCCTCTTCCTCCTCCTCTTCCTCTTCCTCCTCCTCTTCCTCCTCCTCTTCCTCCTTCTCCTCTTCCTCCTCCTCTTCCTCCTCCTCTTCCTCCTCCTTCTCTTCCTCCTCCTCTTCCTCCTCCCCTCCCCTGTCCCTGACCCCGTTCCTGTCTCAGCACCTGCAGCGCCTCCCCTGGGAGAGCTCCGGAACTCTCCGGAACGTTCCGGTGACGCGGCTGCCGGGGCTGCGCTTCCTGCTGCGCTACGGGCTGGGCCCACAGGTACGGGGACACCTGGGACAGCTGGGGACATGGGGACACCTGGGGACACCTGGGACACCTGGGGACACCTGGGGACAGCTGGGGACAGCTGGGGACAGCTGGGGACAGCTGGGGACAGCTGGGACAGCTGGGGACAGCTGGGGACACCTGGGGACACCTGGAACACACCTGGGACACACCTGGGGACACCTGGGGACCTGGGGACAGCTGGGGACATGGGGACACACCTGGGGACACACCTGGGGACAGCTGGGCCCACAGGTACTGCCGCACCTGGGGACAGCTGGGAACAGCTGGGGACACCTGGGGACACCTGGGGGGACAGCTGGGGACATGGGGACGCACCTGGGGACAGCTGGGGACACCTGAGGACACCTGGGGACACACCTGGGGACACACCTGGGGGGACACCTGGGGACACCTGGGGACCTGGGGACACCTGGGACAGCTGGGACAGCTGGGGACACCTGGGACACCTGGGGACATGGGGACAGCTGGGGACACACCTGGGACACACCTGGGACAGCTGGGGACACCTGGGGACACACCTGGGGACACACCTGGGGACACCTGGGGACAGCTGGGAACAGCTGGGGACACCTGGGACAGCTGGGGACACACCTGGGGACACCTGGGGACACACCTGGGGACATGGGGACACACCTGGGGACACACCTGGGGACACCTGGGGACACACAGGACAGCTGGGGACACACCTGGGGACAGCTGGGAACAGCTGGAACACACCTGGGGACACCTGGGGGGACACCTGGGGACATGGGGACACCTGGGGACACACAGGACAGCTGGGGGGACACACCTGGAATTGGGGACACCCCTGGGGACACCCCTGGGGACACCCCTGGGGACACCCCTGTACCCACCTGTACCCCACCTGTGCCCACCTGTGCCCACCTGTGCCCACCTGTGCAGGGCCCGGTGCTGCAGCGGGGGGTGAACCCCAGGAGCGCCTTCTACGTCCTGAACCCACAGCGAGACCTGGGCGGCACCGAGGAGCGATTCCGTGCCTGGTTTGAGAGGTGACGCCCCAAAAACCCCCAAAAACCCCCCAAAAACCCCCCAAAAAACCCCCAAAAACCCCCAAAAACCCCCAAAAAACACCCAAAAACCCCCCAAAAACCCCCAAAAAACACCCAAAAACCCCCCAAAACTGCCCCAAACACACCTGGGACACCAAAAACCCCCAAAACTGCCCCAAACACACCTGGGACACCAAAAACCCCCAAAACTGCCCCAAACACACCTGGGACACCAAAAACTCCCAAAAACCCCCCAAAACCCCCCAAAACTGCCCCAAACACACCTGGGACACCAAAAACCCCCAAAAAACACCCAAAAACCCCCCAAAACTGCCCCAAATACACCTGGGACCCCAAAAACCACCCAAAAACTGCCCCTAACACACCTGGGACCCCAAAAACTCCCAAAAACCACCCAAAAACTGCCCTAGGACCCCAAAAACTGCCCCTAACAGCCCTGGGACCCCAAAAACCCCCAAAAACTGCCCCAAACACACCTGGGACACCAAAACCCACCCCAAAAACTGCCCCAAACAGCCCTGGGACCCCAAAACCCACCCCAAAAACTGCCCCAAACACACCTGGGACCCCAAAAACCCCCAAAAAACACCCAAAAACCCCCCAAAACTGCCCCAAACACACCTGGGACCCCAAAAACCCCCCAAAAACTGCCCCAAACACACCTGGGACCCCAAAAACTCCCAAAAAACACCCAAAAACCCCCCAAAACTGCCCCAAACACACCTGGGACACCAAAAAACACCCAAAAAACACCCAAAAACACCCAAAAACTGCCCCAAATACACCTGGGACCCCAAAAACTCCCAAAAAACACCCAAAAACTGCCCCAAATACACCTGGGACCCCAAAAACCACCCCAAAACTGCCCCAAATACACCTGGGACCCCAAAAACCCCCCAAAAACCCCCAAAAAACCACCCCAAACACACCTGGGACCCCAAAACCACCCCAAAACCGCCCCAAACACACCTGGGACCCCAAAAAACCTCAAACCCCCCTCCCAAAACTGCCCCAGACACCCCTGGGACCCCAAAAACCACCCCAAATCCCCCCCCAGGACCCCAAACACTGCCCCAAACAGCCCTGGGACCCCAAAAACCACCCCAAAACCGCCCCAAACACACCTGGGACCCCAAAACCCTCCCAAAACCTCCCAAAAACTCCCCCAAACACACCTGGGACACCAAAACCCACCCCAAAAACCCCCCCAAAACCCCCCCAAAACCACCCCAAACACACCTGGGACCCCAAAACCCCCCCAAAAACTGCCCCAAACACACCTGGGACACCAAAAACCACCCCAAAAACTGCCCCAAACACACCTGGGACCCCAAAAAACCCCAAACCCCCCTCCCAAAACTGCCCCAAACACACCTGGGACCCCAAAACCCACCCCAAAAACTGCCCCAAACACCCCTGGGACCCCAAAAATCCCCCAAAAACTGCCCCAAACACACCTGGGACCCCAAACACACCTGGGACCCCAAAACCCACCCCAAAAACCACCCCAAACACACCTGGGACCCCAAAAACCTCCCAAAACCTCCCAAAAACTGCCCCAAACACACCTGGGACCCCAAAAACTGCCCCAAACAGCCCTGGGACCCCCAAAAACTGCCCTAAACACACCTGGGACCCCAAAAACCCCCTAAAAACTGCCCCAAACAGCCCCAAAACCCCCCAAAACTGCCCCAAACAGCCCTGGGACCCCAAAACCCGCCCCAAACACCTCCCTAAACAGCCCCCAAAAATCCCCTTAGAACCCCAAAAACCCCCTCCAAGACCCCAGACTCTCTCTGGGAACCCCAAATCCTTCCTCTTCATCCCAATTTTTCCCGTTTTTCCCGGATTTTGGCGCTCCCAGCGAGCCGGGCTGGCGCGGGGTGTCGGGGGCGGCTCCAACCCCACAGCAGCTCCAGGAGGCGCTGGGGGAGCGCGACCTCTACATGTGAGAAACCCCAAAAGGGGTCGGGGATGGTTTGGGGTCGGGTTTGGGGGATTTGGGGTCGGGTTTGGGGGATTTGGGGGGGATTTTGGGGGGATTTGGGGGGGATTTGGGGTCGGGTTTGGGGGATTTGGGGTCGGGTTTGGGGGGATTTGGGGCCGATTTGGGGTCGGGTTTGGGGGAATTTGGGGTTGGATTTTGGGGGGATTTGGGGTTGGATTTTGAGAGGATTTGGGGTTGATTTGGGGTTGGATTTTGGGGGGAATTTGGGGCTGATTTGGGGGGGATTTGGGGTTGGATTTTGGGGGGATTTGGGGCTGATTTGGGGCTGGATTTGGGGTTGGATTTTGAGGGGATTTGGAGCTGATTTGGTGTGGGATTTGGGGGGGATTTGGGGTTGGATTTTGGGGGGATTTGGGGCTGATTTGGGCTTGGATTTTGGGGGGATTTTGAGCTGATTTGGGGTTGATTTGGGATTGGATTTTGGGGGAATTTGGGGTTGGATTTTGGGGGGATTTGGGGCTGGATTTGGGGTTGATTTGGGATTGGATTTTGGGGGGATTTGGAGCTGATTTGGGGTTGGATTCTGGGGGGATTTGGGGTGGGATTTTGGGGGGATTTGGAGCTGATTTGGGGCTGATTTGGGATTGGATTTTGGGGGGATTTGGGGTTGGATTTTGGGGGGTTTTGGGGCTGGATTTGAGGTTGGATTTTGGCAGAATTTGGGGTTGGATTTTGGGGGGATTTGGAGCTGATTTGGGGTGGGATTTGGGGTTGGATTTGGGGGTTGATTTGGGGTTGGATTTTGGCAGAATTTGGGGTTGGATTTTGGGGGGTTTTGGGGCTGATTTGGGGTGGGATTTGAGGCTGATTTGAGGTGGGATTTTGGGGCTGGATTTGGGGTTGATTTGGAGTTGGATTTTGGGGGGATTTGGGGTTGGATTTTGGGGGGATTTGGGGTTGGATTTTGGGGGGATTTGGGGCTGATTTGGGGTTGGATTTTGGGGGGAATTTGAGGCTCGTTTGGGGTGGGATTTTGGGGGTATTTTGGGTTGGATTTTGGGGGGATTTGAGGCTGATTTGTGGCCAGATTTGCAGGGCTTTTGGGGCTGATTTGGGATGAGGTTTGGGGTCAGGTTTGGGATCAGATTTAGGATCAGGTTTAGGATCAGGTTTAGGATCAGGTTTAGGATCAGATTTCCCCCCACAGCTACGCCGGTCACGGTGCGGGTGCGCGGCTCCTGGACGGGCAGAGCCTGGCGCGGCTGCTTTGGGATGAGGTTTGGGATGAGGTTTGGGGTTAGATTCAGGACCAGGTTTGGGATCAGGTTTAGGATCAGTTTTGGGGTTCACCCCACAGTTACGCCGGTCACGGTGCGGGTGCGCGGCTCCTGGACGGGCAGAGCCTGGCGCGGCTGCTTTGGGGTCAGGTTTGGGATCAGGTTTGGGGTTAGATTCAGGATCGGGTTTGGGGTCAGGTTTGGGGTCAGGTTTGGGGTCAGGTTTAGGATCAGGTTTAGGATCAGGTTTAGGATCAGGTTTCCCCCCACAGCTACGCCGGTCACGGTGCGGGTGCGCGGCTCCTGGACGGGCAGAGCCTGGCGCGGCTGCTTTGGGATGAGGTTTGGGATGAGGTTTGGGATGAGGTTTAGGATCAGATTTAGGATCAGGTTTGGGATCAGGTTTAGGATCAGGTTTAGGATCAGATTTCCCCCCACAGTTACGCCGGTCACGGTGCGGGTGCGCGGCTCCTGGACGGGCAGAGCCTGGCGCGGCTGCTTTGGGGTCAGGTTTGGGATCAGGTTTAGGATGAGGTTTAGGATCAGGTTTAGGATCAGGTTTAGGATGAGTTTTGGGGTCCATCCCACAGTTATGCCGGTCACGGTGCGGGTGCGCGGCTCCTGGACGGGCAGAGCCTGGCGCGGCTGCTTTGGGGTCAGGTTTGGGATCAGGTTTGGGATGAGGTTTAGGATCAGATTTGGGATCAGATTTGGGATCAGGTTTAGGATCAGGTTTAGGATCAGGTTTAGGATCAGGTTTAGGATCAGATTTCCCCCCACAGCTACGCCGGTCACGGTGCGGGTGCGCGGCTCCTGGACGGGCAGAGCCTGGCGCGGCTGCTTTGGGGTCAGGTTTGGGGTTAGATTCAGGACCAGGTTTAGGATCAGGTTTAGGATCAGTTTTGGGGTCCATCCCACAGCTACGCCGGTCACGGTGCGGGTGCGCGGCTCCTGGACGGGCAGAGCCTGGCACGGCTGCTTTGGGGTCAGGTTTGGGATGAGGTTTGGGATGAGGTTTAGGATCAGATTTAGGATCAGGTTTGGGATCAGGTTTAGGATCAGGTTTAGGATCAGGTTTCCCCCCACAGCTACGCCGGTCACGGTGCGGGTGCGCGGCTCCTGGACGGGCAGAGCCTGGCGCGGCTGCTTTGGGGTCAGGTTTGGGATGAGGTTTGGGATCAGATTTGGGATCACATTTAGGATCAGGTTTGGGATCAGGTTTAGGATCAGGTTTAGGATCAGGTTTAGGATCAGGTTTCCCCCCACAGTTACGCCGGTCACGGTGCGGGTGCGCGGCTCCTGGACGGGCAGAGCCTGGCGCGGCTGCTTTGGGGTCAGGTTTGGGATGAGGTTTGGGGTTAGATTCAGGACCAGGTTTGGGATCAGGTTTGGGCTCAGGTTTAGGATCAGGTTTAGGATCAGGTTTAGGATGAGTTTTGGGGTCCATCCCACAGTTATGCCGGTCACGGTGCGGGTGCTCGGCTCCTGGACGGGCAGAGCCTGGCGCGGCTGCGCTGCCGGGCCGTGGTGCTGCTCTTCGGCTGCTCCAGCGCCGCTCTGACCCCGCGGGGGCAGCTGGAGCCCAGCGGGACCGTCCTCAAATACGTCCTGGCCGGATGGTGAGTGCTGGGAATCCGGGAATCTGGGAATTATCCGGGAATTCGGGAATCCGGGAATCTGGGAATGTGGGAATCCAGGAATCTGGGAATGCGGGAATCTGGGAATTATCCGGGAATTCAGGAATCCAGGAATCTGGGAATCTGGGAATTCAGGAATCTGGGAATCTGGGAATTCAGGAATCCGGGAATTTGGGAATCTGGGAATTCGGGAATCTGGGAATGTGGGAATCTGGGAATCTGGGAATGTGGGAATCCAGGAATTCGGGAATCTGGGAATTCAGGAATCCGGGAATTCGGGAATTCAGGAATTCGGGAATCTGGGAATCCGGGAATCTGGGAATGCGGGAATCTGGGAATCCGGGAATTCGGGAATTCAGGAATTCGGGAATCTGGGAATGCGGGAATCTGGGAATGCGGGAATCTGGGAATCTGGGAATGTGGGAAACCAGGAATCTGGGAATTTGGGAATGTGGGAATCTGGGAATCCAGGAATTTGGGAATCCGGGAATTTGGGAATTCGGGAATTTGGGAATTCAGGAATTCGGGAATCCGGGAGCTGGGGGGGCTCTGTGTATTTGGGGGGGCTCTCTCTGTATTTGGGGAGGGGTCTCTCTGTATTTGGGGTCTCTTACCCCCCATTTGGGGTCTCTCACCCCCCATTTGGGGTCTCTGTGTATTTGGGGAGGGTCTCTCTGTATTTGGGGTCTCTCACCCCCCATTTGGGGTCTCTCACCCCCCGTTTGGGGTCTCTCACCCCCCCGTTTGGGGTCTCTGACCCCCTATTTGGGGTCTCTGACCCCCCATTTGGGGTCTCTCACCCCCCTGTTTGGGGTCTCTGACCCCCCATTTGGGGTCTCTCACCCCCCATTTGGGGTCTCTCCCCCCGTTTGCAGCCCCCTGGTGCTGGGGAACCTGTGGGATGTCACGGATCGGGATCTGGACCGTCTGGCGCAGGCTCTGCTGCGGGGTTGGCTGGGGGGGGGTCCCAGGACCCCCCTGCTGGCCCAGCTGGCCCAGGCCCGCCAAGCCCCCAGACTCAAATCCCTCATCGGGGCCGCCCCCGTGGCCTACGGGCTCCCAGTCAGCCTCTGCTGAGGGGGGGCTGTGCTTTGGGGGGGGCCCTGGGCAGTTTTGGGGTCCCCCCATTGCCTGGAGTGAAGTTTTAGGGTCCCTTCATCATCTTTGGGGTCCCCCATTGCCTGGAGTGAAGTTTTAGGGTCCCTTCATCATCTTTGGGGTCCCCCATTGCCTGGAGTGAGGGTTTGGGGTCCCTTTGTCATCTTTGGGGTCCCCCATTGCCTGGAGTGAGGGTTTGGGGTCCCTTTGTCATCTTTGGGGTCCCCCATTGCCTGGAGTGAGGGTTTGGGGTCCCCCCATTGCCTGGAGTGAGGGTTTGGGGTCCCTTTGTCATCTTTGGGGTCCCCCCATTGCCTGGACTGAGGGTTTGAGGTCCCCCCATTGCCTGGAGTGAGGTTTTGGGGTCCCTTTGCCATTTTTGGGGTCCCCCCATTGCCTGGAGTGAAGGTTTGGGGTCCCTTTGTCATCTTTGGGGTCCCCCCATTGCCTGGACTGAGGTTTTGGGGTCCCTTTGCCATCTTTGGGGTCCCCCCATTGCCTGGAGTGAAGTTTTAGGGTCCCTTTGCCATTTTTGGGGTCCCCCCATTGCCTGGAGTGAAGGTTTGGGGTCCCTTCATCATCTTTGGGGTCCCCCCATTGCCTGGAGTGAGGTTTTGGGGTCCCTTTGCCATCTTTGGGGTCCCCCCCATTTCCTGGAGTGAAGGTTTGGGGTCCCCTGGTTGATTTTAGGGTCCCCCCATTGCCTGGAGTGAAGGTTTGGGGTCCCTTCATCATCTTTGGGGTCCCCCCATTTCCTGGAGTGAAGGTTTGGGGTCCCTTTGTCATCTTTGGGGTCCCCCCATTACCTGGATTGAAGTTTTAGGGTCCCTTCATCATCTTTGGGGTCCCCCCATTGCCTGGAATGAGGTTTTGGGGTCCCCTGGTTGATTTTAGGGTCCCCCCATTGCCCACAGACTCCACTGGGGTACAGATTTGGGGTCCCCCCATTGTGTGGGGTTGTTTTTGGGGTCCCCCCGTTATTTATAGGGGAGAATTGGGGGATCCCCCCATTGCCCAGGGGAGGTTTTGGGGTCTCCCCATCACTTTTGGGATCCACTTGTGGCCTTTGGGGGTCCCTCCTTTGTTACTTTTGGGGTCCCCCCATCCCCTCTGGTGACGATTTTGGGGCTCCCCATCCCCTCAGGGATTTTTGGGGTGTTTGAAAGGGGGGGGAGGAGGGTTGGAACCGCCTTAATTTTAACGAAATTTTAACAAAATTTTAATAAAATTTGGTTTTATTTGCCTATTTTGCAACAATAAAACTGCTGCCTCTGCACTGACCCCTCCTGAGTCTCTCTGAGCCCCCCAAAAATCCCTCTGAGCCCCCCCAAAATCCCTCTGGACCCCCCCAAAATCCCTCTGGACCCTCCCAAATCCCTTTGGACACCCCCAAAATCCCTCTGGACCCCCCCAAATCCCTCTGGACCCCCCCAAATCCCTCTGGACCCCCCCAAAATCCCCTTGGACCCCCCCAAATCCCTCTGGACCCCCCCAAATCAATCTGGACCCCCCCAAATCCCTCTGGACCCCCCCAAAATCCCTCTGGACCCCCCCAAAATCCCTCTGGACCCCTCCCACGTTCCTTTGGACCCCCAAAATCCCTCTGGACCCCCCCAAATCCATCTGGACCCCCCCAAGTCCCTCTGGACCCCTCCCACGTTCCTTTGGACCCCCCCAATCCATCTGGACTCCCCAAATCCCTTTGGACCCCCCCAAATCCATCTGGACCCCCCCAAATCTCTCTGGACCCCCCCAAAATCCCTCTGGACCCCCCCAAATCCCTCTGAACCCCCCCAAATCCCTTTGGACCCCCCCCAAAATCCCTCTGGACCCCCCCAAATCCCTCTGGACCCCCCCAAAATCCCTCTGGACCCCTCCCACGTTCCTTTGGACCCCCCCAATCCATCTGGACTCCCCAAATCCCTCTGGACCCCCCCAAAATCCCTCTGGACCCCCCCAAATCCCTCTGGACCCCCCCAAATCCCTCTGGACCCCCCCAAAATCCCTCTGGACCCCCCCTTTTCCTTCTGGGGGTCACTATCCCCCCCCAAGTCCTCCCATCCGCCAGGGGGCGCTGTCTCAGTAGGGCCGGCTCGGTCCTCCCATCCGCCAGGGGGCGCTGTCTCAGAGCGGCCATCTCGGTCCTCCCAGCCGCCAGGGGGCGCTGTCTCAGAGCGGCCATCTCGGTCCTCCCATCCGCCAGGGGGCGCTGTGTTGGCGGGCGCGGGCCCGGCTGAGGGCGGGCGGTCCAAGATGGCGCAGACCGTGAGCGTTGGGGAACTGGGGCTGCCCCAACTGGAGCTGCTCAAGGGGCAGCTGGAGCAGGTCCGGGGGGCTCGGAGGGGGCTGGGGAAGGGGCTTAGGGGAGGTCTGGGGGTCCCGGGGGGAGCGGGGATGGGAGCGGCCTGGGGAGGGTCCTGAGGGGATCGCGGGGGGAGCAGGGCCGGGGGCTCTGAGGGGGCTCCGGGGGGGACTTGGGGGTCTCAGAGAACCCAGGGAGGGTCCCCAGGCCTGGGGGTCGCAGCTGGGGGAGTTCGGGGGAGGCTGGAGGGGAATTTGGGGGTGTCTGGGGGTGGGGGGCTCGAGTTTGAGCCCCCCGGGCTTGGCCCACGCCCCAATTTCTGGAACCTTCCCCCAAAAAGTTTCCTCCTCATCCCTTCGGGGCCATCCCTGCCCTTGGGGGGGTCTCCCCCGCAGGACCCCTCCCCACAAACCCAGATCTCGGGGGGGATCCCTCCTCACAATCCCCAACCCCGGGGGTCTCCCTCAATCCCCAATCCGGGGGTCTCCCCACAATCCCCAATCCTGGGGGTCTCTCCTCAGACCCCTCCCCACAATCCCCAGCCCCGGGGGTCTCCCCTCAAACCCATCCCCTCAATCCCCAATCCCGGGGGTCTCTCTCCCCTCAATCCCCAACCCCGGGGGTCTCCCCTCAATCCCCAATCCGGGGGTCTCCCCTTGGACCCCTCCCCACAATCCCCATTCCCGGGGGTCTCTTTCCCCACAATCCCCAATCCTGGGGGTCTCCCCACAATCCCCAATCTGGGGGTCTCTCTCCCCTCAATCCCCAATCCGGGGGTCTCCCCACAATCCCCAATCCCGGGGGTCTCCCCTTGGACCCCTCCCCACAATCCCCAATCCCGGGGGTCTCTCTCCCCACAATCCCCATTCCCGGGGGTCTCCCCTCAATCCCCAATCCTGGGGGTCTCCCCACAATCCCCAATCCCGGGGGTCTCTCTCCCCACAATCCCCATTCCCGGGGGTCTCCCCTCAATCCCCAATCCTGGGGGTCTCCCCACAATCCCCAACCCGGGGGTCTCCCCACAGGAGGTGGAGTTCCTGTCCTCGTCCCTGGCCCAGCTCAAGGTGGTGCAGACCAAGTTCGTGGAGGCCAAGGAGTGCCTGAACGTCCTGCACAAAGGCAACGAGGGTGAGAGACCCCAAAAAACCCCAAATCCCAAATTTTGGGACCCCAAAATCCCAGGGGGGGTCCCCAGATCTTGATACGAGGCTTCAAAACCCCCCAGAGAGAGCCCCCAAATTCACGTGGGGAGCTGCAGATCCTGTGGGGTGTCTGTGAGCCCCAAATCTTCAGGGGAACCCCAAAATCTGAGGGGGGGGTCCTGAATTATCGGGGTGATTCCCAAATCCAAAGGGGGTGGGGGTTCAAAAGCTGAGGGGGGTCCCCAAATCTTGATGGGGGTGGGGTCTCCAAACCTAGAAGGACCTTTGGGAGTTCCCCAAATCCTAACGGGGGACCCCAAAACCGGTTCCTAAACCTGAGGGGTCCCCAAATCCAGGGAGACCCTGGGGAGTCCTGGAAGGGATTTTGGGGGGGGTCCTGAGGGGCTCCTGGGGCTTTCCTGACCCTTCCTTTTTCCACAGGGAAAGATCTCCTGGTGCCTCTCACCAGCTCCGTATCCTTTTCCTGCTCCTGGAATCCCCCCAAAATCCCTCCTGGGGGGGTCTGAGCCCCCCAAACCCCCCCTGTGCCCCCCATTTTCCATGACCCCCCCAGATGTACGTGCCCGGCAAGCTCCAGGACGTGCGGACGGTGCTGGTGGACGTCGGCACCGGTTACTACGTGGAGAAGGTGAGGAGGGGGCTTGGGGGGCTTTGGGGAGGCTTTGGGGGGGCTTTGGGGAGGCTTTGGGGGGCTGGGGACCCCCATTTCCACCTTTCCCACCCCGTTTCCCACCCGTTTTTCTCTCCTTTCACCCCTTTCCCATCCCTATTCCCCACCATTTTCTCCCCTTCCCGCCCCGTTTTCCCCATTTTTCATCATTCCCACCCAATTTCTCACCCCTTTTTCTCCCTTTCCCACCCTATTTTTCTTATTTTTCCCCTAATTTTCTCTGGTTTTCCCTGTTTTCCCCCATTCCCACCCCATTTTTCCCCATTTTCCCCCATTCCCACCCCGTTTTTCCCCATTTTTCTCCATTCCCACCCAATTTTTCCCCATTCCCACCACGTTTTCCCCCATTTTTCCCCATTTTCCCCCATTTTTCCCCATTTTCCCCCATTTTCCCTGTTTTCCCCCATTCCCACCCCGTTTTTCCCCATTTTTCCCCATTTTTCCCCATTCCCACCCCATTTTCCCCCATTCCCACCCCATTTTTCCCCATTTTTCCCCATTCCCACCCCGTTTTTCCCCATTCCCACCCCGTTTTTCCCCATTTTTCCCCCATTCCCACCCAATTTTCCCCATTTTCCCCCATTCCCACCCCATTTTCCCCCATTCCCACCCAATTTTCCCCCATTCCCACCCCATTTTTCCCCATTTTTCTCCATTTTCCCCCATTTTTCCCCATTCCCACCCCATTTTTCCCCATTTCCCCCCCATTCCCACCCAATTTTCCCCATTTTCCCCATTCCCACCCCATTTTTCCCCATTCCCACCCTGTTTTTCCCCATTTTTCCCCATTTTCCCCCGTTTTTCCCCATTTTCCCCCATTCCCACCCCATTTTTCCCCATTTTTCTCCATTCCCACCCCGTTTTTCCCCATTTTCCCCCATTCCCACCCCGTTTCCCACCCCATTCCCAGTCTGCCGACGACGCCCGTGCGTTTTTCAAGCGGAAGATCGAGTTCCTGACGCGGCAGATGGAGAAGATCCAGCCGGCCCTGCAGGAGAAGCACGCCATGAAACAGGGTGGGTACCCCCAAAATGCAGCTGGGGACCCCCTGAGCCCCCCAAACACCCCCTGCCCTGAGCCCCCCTCCCCATTTTTGGGGTCTCTCCCAGCCCTGGGGTCCCCCCTGACTTTCCTCTCCAATTTTGGGGTCTCCCTCTGGTCCTCCTTTACCCCCCTCCCCAATTTTGGGGTCTCCCCCTGGTCCCAGAGTCTCCCCCCCAATCCTCCCGACCCCTCCCCAATTTCAGCCCCCCCCCGTTTTTGGGGTCCCCCCAACCCTGGTGCCCCCCAGCCCCCTCTGACCCCTCCCCATTTTGGGATCTCCCCAGTCCCGGGGTCCCCTTTCCCCCCTCCCCACTTTTGGGGTCCTGTCCTTGCTTCCCTCCTGACCCCTCCCCACTTTGAGGACCCCCTGCCCCCATTTCCCCCCCACCCCGACCCCTCCCCGCTTTTGGGGTCCCCCTTTGCCCCCTCCCCACTTTGGAACCCCCCACGTCCATCTCAACCCCTCCCTGACTTTGGGGTCCCTCTTTCCCCTCCTCCCTGCTTTTGGGGGTCCCCCCTGACCCCTCCCTGCTTTTGGGGTCCCCTCCCGACCCCTCCCTGCTTTTGGGGACCCCTCCCGACCCCTCCCCGGTTTTGGGGTCCCCTCCCGACCCCTCCCCGCTTTTGGGGTCCCCCTTTGCCCCCTCCCCACTTTGGAACCCCCTGACCCCCCACGTCCATCTCAACCCCTCCCTGACTTTGGGGTCCCTCCTTCCCCTCCTCCCTGCTTTTGGGGGTCCCCCCCGACCCCTCCCTGCTTTTGGGGCCCCTCCCCGACCCCTCCCCGCTTTTGGGGGTCCCCCCCGACCCCTCCCCACTTTTGGGGCCCCCCGTTTTTGGGGTGCCCCTGACCCGCTGCCCCCCAGCCGTGCTGGAGATGATGACGCAGAAGCTGCAGCAGCTGACGGCGGCCCAGGGGGTCCCGGGGGGGGCCAAGGCGTAGCCCCCCACCCCAAAATCCTGGGCTGGGGATTTGGGGGTGCAGCCCCCCCCCCCCCCCCCCCACCGCACCCCAAATCCCGGCTCTGCAGCCCCCCCCTCACCCCAAATCCCGACCCCGTTGTTTTGTACCGGTCCCTGCAATAAAGGAGACGGCTCTGAGTGGGCTCCGGGCGTTTTGGGGGGGGGAGACCCCCGGGATTTGGGGTCCCTCCCTCCGGGGGGACCGTGGGGGTGCTCGGGGGTCTCAGGGGGGTCTTGGGGGTGTCTGGGGGTGTCCGGGGGGTCCTGGTGGTGTCTGAGGGGTCCCGGGGGTCCCTGGGGGGTCTCTGGGGGTGTCCCGGGGGTCCCTGGGGGTGTCCGGGTGTTTCTGGGGGTGTCCGGGGGGTCCCTGGGGTGTCACGGGGGTATCTGGGGGGTATCTGGGGGGTCCCTGGGGTGTCCCGGGGGGGTCCCGGGGGTCGTGGCGGGGCTGAGCCCCCCCGGCAGCCGCGTCCTCCCGGCAGCGGCCACGAGGTGGCGACAGCGACACGGACGGGAGGGGACAGGGAGGGGACAAAGGATGGGGACAGGGACAGGGACAGGGACAGGGACAGGGACAGGGATGGGGACAGGGGACAGGGACAGGGGACAGGGGACAGGGACAGGGACAGGGTGGGGACAGGGACAGGGTGGGGACAGGGACAGGGGACAGGGAGGGGACAGGGACAGGGGACAGGGAGGGGACAGGGACAGGGATGGGGACAAGGACAGGGACAAGGTGGGGACAGGGGAGGGGACAGGGACAGGGGACAGGGACAGGGTGGGGACAGGGACAGGGGACAAAGGATGGGGACAGGGGACAGGGATGGGGACAGTGACAGGGTGGGGACAGGGACAGGGGAGGGGACAAAGGGTGGGGACAGGGGACAGGGACAGGGTGGGGACAGGGACAGGGTGGGGACAGGGACAGGGATGGGGACAAGGTGGGGACAGGGGACAGGGACAGGGATGGGGACAGGGTGGGGACAGGGTGGGGACAGTGTCTCGAGTCCCACCAGGCTCGGGCAGGGCGGGCTCTGCTGTCACCCCCCCCGCCCCTCCCCCGGTGGCAGCAGTGTCCCCACGGGGGTGGCGATGTCCCCGCACAGCCGGGGGGTGTCTGTCACTGTCCCTGTCCCTGTCACCGTCCCTGTCACCGTCCCTGTCCCCGCTGACAGCCAGCGCGGGGGGGGAGGTGACAAGGCGTGACACCGGGGGGTGACACAAAAGCTGCGGGGGGATCTCGGGCCAGCCTGGAGGTGCCACCACCCCCCTCCCCGGCTGTCCCTTGTGTCACCCCTGTGTCCCCCTCGGGCTGTTCCTTGTGCCAGCCCCTTGTCCCTTGTGTCACCCCTGTGTCCTCTGAGCCACCCTCGTCCTTTGTGCCACCCCCTCGTTCCGTGGGCCACCTCGGTGTCCCCTGGGCCACCCCTCTGTCCATCCCAGGCTGTCCCCTGGGCCACCCCCCTGTCCCCTGGGCCACCTCGGTGTCCCCTGGGCCACCCCCTTGTCCCCTGGGCCACCCCCCTGTCCCCTGGGCCACCCCCCTGTCCCCTGGGCCACCCCCTTGTCCCCTGCGCCACCTCGGTGTCCCCTCCACCCCCCAGCAGAGGCAGAGCCGCGATCCAACCCCAGCGCCTTTTATTGGGGACAGACTGGGACAGACTGGGACAGACTGGGACACGCTGGGGACACTCTGGGGACACTCTGGGGACACGCTGGGGACACCCTGGGGACACCCGTGCCGGGGCTGTCGCGTGTCGCACTCAGAGCGGGGCGGGGCTGGGGGCGGGCCGGGGTCGCGGGGATGTCACCGCTGTCACCGGGCCGGGGTCGCGGGGGGGTCCCGGGGGGTCCTGGGGGTCCCGGGGGGGTCCCGGGGGGGTCTCAGAGGTCAGTCAGGGTAGATGATGAAGCCGGAGAAGGTGCTGTAATTTTGGGGGGTCCCGGGGGGTCCCGAGGGGGTCAGTCAGGGTAGATGATGAAGCCGGAGAAGGTGCTGTAATTTTGGGGGGATTCCGGGGGTCTCAGGGGTCAGTCAGGGTAGATGATGAAGCCAGAGAAGGTGCTGTAATTTTGGGGGGATTCCGGGGGTCTCAGGGGTCAGTCGGGGTAGATGATGAAGCCGGAGAAGGTGCTGTAATTTTGGGGGGTCCCGGGGGGGTCAGTCAGGGTAGATGATGAAGCCAGAGAAGGTGCTGTAATTTTGGGGTGTCCCGGGGGTCAGTCAGGGTAGATGATGAAGCCAGAGAAGGTGCTGTAATTTTGGGGGGTCCCGGGGGGTCCCGGGGGGGTCCCGGGGGGGTCAGTCGGGGTAGATGATGAAGCCGGAGAAGGTGCTGTATTTGTTGGTGTTGCCGCCGTGCACTTTTCCCCCGTCCAGTTTGACAAAAACCTCGTCCCCCACGTCCAGGTGCAGGATGACGCTGTTGGAGGCGTAATCGTAATTCTGATCCGCGTCCTGGGCGATGGCGCTGGCCCGGACCTGGGGGGGACACGGCTGTCACCCCCCTGTGCTGGCCCGGACCTGGGGGGGACACGGCTGTCACCTCCCCCTTGGCCCGGACCTGGGGGGGGACACGGCTGTCACCCCCCCGTGGTGGCCCGGACATGGGGGGACACGGCTGTCACCCCCCTGTGGTGGCACCGGGAAAGGGGGGACACGGCTGTCACCCCCCTGTGCTGGCCCGGACATGGGGGGGACACGGCTGTCACCCCCCTGTGCTGGCCCGGACCTGGGGGGGGACACGGCTGTCACCTCCCCCCTGGCCCGAACCTGAGGGGGGACACGGCTGTCACCTCCCTGTGGTGGCACCGGGAAAGGGGGGGTGACATCAGCGGGACCCCTCGGGGGGGGGGGACACGGCTGTCACCTCCCTGTGGTGGCACCGGACCTGGGGGGGGGACACGGCTGTCACCCCCCTGTGGTGGCCCGGACATGGGGGGACACGGCTGTCACCTCCCCCTGGCCCGGACCTGGGGGGGGACACGGCTGTCACCCCCCTGTGGTGGCACCAGGAAAGGGGGGACACGGCTGTCACCCCCCGTGGTGGCACCAGGAAAGGGGGGACACGGCTGTCACCTCCCCATGGTGGCACCGGGAAAGGGGGGACACGGCTGTCACCCCCCTGTGGTGGCCCGGACCCGGGGGGGGACACGGCTGTCACCCCCTCCCCTCCCCCCCATTCCCGTCCTCTCCTCATTCCCAAATTCTGCCCCCCCCTCCCCCAAATCTCATTTCCCTCATCCGACCCCCCCCAAATTCCCATCCTCTCCCCCCATTCCCGACCCCCCATTCCCAACCCCAAATCCCATTATTTCCCCCCAAATTTCCATCTTTTCCCTCATTCCCAACCCCAAATCCCATTATTTCCCCCCAAAATTCGCATTCCTGATCCCCATTCCCAACCCCAAATCCCATTATTTCCCCCCAAAATTCCCATTCTTCCTTCCCCATTCCCAACCCCAAATCCCAATATTTCCCCCCAAATTCCCATCTTTTCCCCCATTCCCAACCCCAAATGCAACCCCCCCCCAAATTCCCATTCTTCCTTCCCCATTCCCAACCCCAAATCCCATTATTTCCCCCCAAATTTCCCATCTTTTCCCCCTTTCCCAACCCCAAATGCAACCCCCCCCCCAAATTCCCATTCTTCCTTCCCCATTCCCAACCCCAAATCCCATTATTTCCCCCCAAAATTCGCATTCCTTATCCCCATTCCCAGCCCCAAATCCCATTATTTCCCCCCAAATTCCCATTTTTTCCCCATCCCTGTTCCCACGGGGGGCTCCAGGGGGGGTTCACTCCCTGCTGACCCCCCCAGGACCCTCCCCCCCCCGGATCCATCCTTGTTTTCCTTGGATTTCCGGGAATAAAAGGATGGGAAAAGTCCGGGATGAGCGAACAAAGGGAGCGGGGGGGGCACAGCCCCTGTCCCCTCCCACCCCGGGAATCTGGGATGGGGAAAAGGAATTCGGGAATTTGGGGAGGGAAAAGATGGGAATTGGGGGGGAGGATGGGAATTTGGGGGGGGAAATTGGGAATTTGGGGGAGAAAGGATGGGAATTTGGGGGAGGAAAATGGGAATTGGGGGAGGGAAAAGATGGGAATTGGGGGGGAGGATGGGAATTTGGGGGGGGAAAATGGGAATTTGGGGGGGAAAATTGGGAATTTGGGGAGGGAAAAGATGGGAATTGGGGGGGAGGATGGGAATTTGGGGGGGGGAAATGGGAATTTGGGGGGGTAAGGATGGGAATTTGGGGGAGGAAAATGGGAATTGGGGGGGAGGACGGGAATTTGGGGGGGGGAAATGGGAATTTGGGGGGGAAAGGATGGGAATTTGGGGGGGAAAATATGGGAATTTGGGGGGGGAAATGGGAATTTGGGGAGGGAAAAGATGGGAATTGGGGGGGAGGATGGGAATTTGGGGGGGGAAATGGGAATTTGGGGGGGTAAGGATGGGAATTTGGGGGGGGAAAATGGGAATTGGGGGAGGGAAAAGATGGGAATTTGGGGAGGGAAAAGATGGGAATTGGGGGGGAGGATGGGAATTTGGGGGGGGAAATGGGAATTTGGGGGGGTAAGGATGGGAATTTGGGGGGGGAAAATGGGAATTGGGGGAGGGAAAAGATGGGAATTGGGGGGGAAAGGATGGGAATTTGGGGGGGAAAAGATGGGAATTTTGGGAGGGAAAGGATGGGAATTTTGGGAGGGAAAGGATGGGAATTTGAGGGGGGAAGGATGGGAATTTGAGGGGGGTAAAGGATGGGAGAAATGGGATCTGGGGCTGGGGAATGAGGAATGAGGGGAAAGGACGGGAATTCGGGAGAGAATTGGATGAGGAAAATGGGATGTGGGACTGGGAAGGAACAGAACCGGGGGTGGGGAATCAGGGAATGGGAAAAAGGATGGGAATGGGGGGATTGGAGGGAGAAAATGGGAATGGGGCTGCAGGGGGGGATGAATCAGGGATGGGAATTTGGGAGGGAATTGGATGGGAGAAATGGGATGTGAGGATGGAACGGGAAAATCAGGGATGGGAACTGGGGGGGGTTGGATGGAGAAAATGGGAATGTGGGGATTGGATGGGAGGAACTGGAAAATCGGGGATGGGAACCGGGAGGGGATTGGATGGGGGAAATGGGGAGTGGGGATTTGGGATGGAGCAGAAGCGGGGATGGGAAATCACCGATAAATCGAGCCCGGATGGGAACCTGAAATTACCCAAAGCAGAGCAGCAAAAACCGCGATGGGCCAGAACAACAACCCCGAGGCCGAAAACCGGGAATGAAAACGGGGAATGAAAACCGGGAATGAAAACGGGGAATGAAAACGGGAGGGGCAAAAACCGGGAATGAAAACCGGGGATGAAAACCGGGAATGAAAACAAGGGAGCAAAAACCGGGGGGTTAAAACCGGGAGGTGAAATCGGGGTGTGCAATCCAGGGGATGAAAACCGGGGGATGAAATCCAGGAGGTGAAAACCGGGAATGAAAACCGGGAGATGAAAACCGGGGGTGAAAAGCGGGGGGTGAAATCCGAGAGATGAAATCTTGGGATGAAAACCAGGGGGTGAATTCCAGGAGGTGCAAACCAGGGGATGAGAACCGGGGGATAAAATCCGAGGGATGAAATCCCGGGATGAAAACCGGGGGGAGAAATCCCGGGATGAAATCCAGGGGGTGAAATCCGAGGGATGAAATCCCGGGAAGAAAACCGGGGGGTGAAATCCGGGGAGTGAAAACCGAGGGATGAAATCCCGGGATGAATTCCGGAGGGTGCAAACCGGGGGATGAAATCCGAGGGATGAAATCCGGGAGGTGAAAACCGGAGGTGAAAACTAGGGGTGAAATCCGAGGGATGAAATCCAGGGGGTGAAATCCGGGGAATGAGAACCGAGGGATGAAATCCGGGGGGTGAAATCCAGGGGGAGAAATCCAGGGATGAAATCCGGGGGGTGCAAACCAGGGGGTGAAATCCAGGGGATGCAATCCCGGGATGAAACCCGAGGGATGAAATCCGGGGGGGTGAAACCCGAGGGATGAAATCCCGGGATGAAACCCAGGAGGTGCAAACCGGGGGATGAAATCCGAGGGATGAAATCCGGGAGGTGAAAACCGGGGGATGAAATCCCGGGATGAAATCCAGGAGGTGCAAACCGGGGGATGAAATCCGAGGGATGAAATCCGGGGGGAGAAATCCAGGGGGAGAAATCCCGGGATGAAATCCGGGGGGTGAAACCCGAGGGATGAAATCCGGGGATGAAATCCCGGGATGAAATCCCGAGATGAAACCCGAGGGATGAAATCCCGGGATGAAATCCGGGGGGTACAATCCGAGGGATGAAATCCCGGGGGGTGAAACCCGAGGGATGAAATCCCGGGATGAAATCCGGGGGATGAAATCCCGGGATGAAACCCGAGGGATGAAATCCCGGGATGAAATCCGGGGGGTTCAATCCTTTCCGGGGGCCCTGCCGGGGGTCTCGGGGGGAGGTTCCCGTTACCTGCCCGTTCTTCATCAGGTCGGCCCACATGCTGGTGCCGTCCCCGCCGCGCATCAGGACGTGGTAGGTGAAGAAATAAATGCCGGGCAGGGGGCACGTGAATTTGCCGCTCGAGGGCTCGTAGTAGTTGCCCACGTTGGTCACGACGTCGTCGAAGCGCAGAACCTCGTAACCTTCGTGAGGTTTCCTCAGGCCGGCGTAAAAAGCGATTTTGGGGCTGTAGAAGGACGGGATGTACCCGCCCGGGCCCGGCCCCGGAGGTCCCGGCGGGCCGGGCCGGCCCGGTTCTCCCGGTGGTCCCCGCGGACCCGGCGGTCCCGGGGGGCCCCGGAGGCCGGCGCGGCCCTTGCGGCCGGGCTCGCCCCGAGCCCCGGGAGGGAAGGGCGGAGGAGAGGCCGGGGGAAGCTCGGGGTAGGGCTCGCAGACCATGCGGCAGCTGCCCAGCATCTCGTAGTGAGCGGCGGCCTTGGAGCCGTGCACCAGCAGCGGGATGGCCACGAGCAGCAGCAGCAGCATCGCCACCCCGATCGCCACCGCGGCCACTCGCCGCCTGCGCCTCAGCCGAGACGCGGCCACTGCCAGCAGGTCCTGCTCGCCCTTGGGAGCGATGGTGGCGAGCGGCGGGGACAGAGCCCGAGGGACACCGAGCACAGGAGGGGACGGGGAGGGGGACAGGGATGGGGATGGGAATGGGGAATGGGATTGGACTGGGATTGGACTGGGATTGGGGACAGGGACTGGGATTGGGGACAGGGACTGGGATTGGGGACAGGGATGTGGCTGCTGGGGGCGTTGGGAGAGGGGGAAATGGCAGTGGGAATGGGATGGGGACAGGGATGGGGACAGGGATGGGGACAGGAATGGGGACAGGAATGGGGACAGCGGCTGCAGCTGCGGGTGGAGCCGGGGCTGAAGCCCAAAGAGGGGATGGGGCCGAGGATGGGACTGGGAGCAGGGATGAGCCCGGGAATGGGGCCGGGAATGGGGCCGGGAATGGGACCGGGAATGGGACCGGGAATGGGGCCGGGAATGGGGCCGGGAATGGGGCCGGGAATGGGACCGGGAATGGGGCCGGGAATGGGACCGGGAATGGGGCCGGGGCCGGAGGAGAAGCTGCGGGTGGAGCCGGGGATGGGACCCACGGCAGAGACGGGGCCGGGAATGGGATCGGGAGCCGGGAATGGGATTGGGATGAGCCCGGGAATGGGATCGGGAGCCGGGAATGGGATCGGGATGAGCCGGGAATGGGATCGGGAGCCGGGAATGGGATCGGGATGAGCCGGGAATGGGATCGGGATGAGCCCGGGAATGGGATCGGGATGAGCCCGGGAATGGGATCGGGATCGGGAATGGGATCGGGATGAGCCGGGAATGGGATCGGGATCGGGAATGGGATCGGGATGAGCTGGGAATGGGATCGGGATGAGCCCGGGAATGGGATCGGGATCGGGAATGGGATCGGGATGAGCCCGGGAATGGGATCGGGATGAGCCGGGAATGGGATCGGGAATGGGGAGCGGGGCCGGGGCCGCGGGCGGAGCCGGGAGCGGCGGCACCGGGAGCGGGGCCGGGGCTGCGGCCGAGGACGGGACCGGCGGCGGGGCCGGGGCCGCGGGCGGAGCCGGGAGCGGCGCTGGAGGAGGGGACGGAACCGGAGCCGATGGTGCTGGAGGGACCCGAAGCGGTACCGGGAGCGGAGCCGGACGCGGAGCGCGGAGTCAGAGCGGAGCCACGACCGGAGCCGGGGTGGGAGCTGCTGATGTAACCGGAGCCGGGATGGAGCCGCCACCGGGATCGGGACAGAACCGCCTCTGGAGCCGGGACAGAACCGGGACAGAACCGGGACAGAACCGGGATGGAACCGGGACGGAACCGGGACGGAACCGCGAGCGGAGCCGGGGCGGAACGGCGAGGGAGCCGCCGCCGGAGCCGGGATGGAGCCGGGACGGAGCAGCCACCGGAGCCGGGAAGGGACCGGGAAGGAGCCGGGAAGGAGCCGGGAAGGAGCCGGGAAGGAACCGGGAAGGAGCCGCGATGGAGCCGACGCGCGGGGGAACTTCTCCCCAAGTTCCCCGTGAGCGACACGGGGGGAGCGGCACCCCGGGATTGTCCCTCCCGATTGTCCCCCGGGATTGTCCCCCGGGATTGTCCCCCGGGATTGTCCCTCCGGGATTGTCCCCCCCGATTGTCCCCCTCGATTGTCCCCGGGATTGTCCCCCCGGGATTGTCCCCCGGGATTGTCCCTCCCGATTGTCCCCCCGGGATTGTCCCTCCCGATTGTCCCCCCGGGATTGTCCCCCCCGATTGTCCCCCCGGGATTGTCCCCGCTGCCTCCCCCGGGGCTGGGATCTCCCCGCGCTCCTTCCCGCGGTCCCGGAGCCCCCCGGGCCGGACCCCCCCGGTACCTGCGGCCGGTGCCGCCGCCGCGCCCGCAGCGAGCCCCGCTCGGCCCCGCCCGACGGCCCCGGGCACGGCGGGGAGGGAGGGGCCGGCGGCGGGGGGGGCGGGTGAGTGTGCAAGGGGGGGTTTGGGTGTGCAAGGGGGGCAGGGTGAGTGTGCAAGGGGGGCCGGGTGAGTGTGCAAGGGGGGCAGGGTGAGTGTGCAAGGGGGGGTTGGGTATGTGTGAGGGGGGGTTTGGGGGGTGTGAGAGGGGGTTTGGGTGTGCAAGGGGAGCTTTAGGGGGTGTGAGGGGGGGTTTGGGTGTGCGAGGAGGAGGATGCACTGTGAGAGCTCTGAGTGTGAGTGTGAACTCTGTGAGTGTGAGCTGTGAGCTCTGTGTGAGTGTGAGACTGAGATCTGTGCGTGTGAGCTGCTCACGCGTGCATCCCGTGTGAGTGTGAGCTCTGTGTGAGTTCTGTGAGTGTGAGCTCTGTGAGTGTGAGCTCTGTGCACGTGTGAGAAGCCCATGTGTGAGCTCTGTGATCACTGTGAGTGTGAGTGTGAGCTCTGTGAGTGTGAGCTCTGTGAGTGTGAGCTCTGTGCACGTGTGAGAAGCCCATGTGTGAGCTCTGTGATCACTGTGAGTGTGAGTGTGAGCTCTGGGTGAGCTCTGAGTGTGATCACTGTGAGTGTGAGTGTGAGTGTGAGTGTGAGCTCTGGGTGAGCTCTGAGTGTGAGCTCTGTGCACGTGTGAACATTTTGAGTGTGAGCTCTGTGAGTGAGTGTGAGTGTGAGCTCTGTTCACGCGTGCATGCCATGTGAGTTCTGAGTGTGCGCTCTGAGTGTGAGCTCTGCGTGTGAGCTCTGTGAGCTCTCTGAGTGTGAGCTCTGTTCACGTGTGTATCCTGTGTGTGAGTGTGAGCTCTGAGTGTGAGCTCTGAGTGTGAGCTCTGTGTGAGTGTGAGCTCTGTGTGTGAGCTCTGTGAGCTCTCTGAGTGTGAGCTCTGAGTGTGAGCTCTGAGTGTGAACTCTGTGTGAGTGTGAGCTCTGAGTGTGAACTCTGAGTGTGAGCTCTGAGTGATCTCTGTGAGTGTGATCTCTGTGTGAGTGTGAGCTCTGTGTGAGTGTGAGTGTGAGTGTGAGTGTGAGTGTCAGCTCTGTGAGTGTGATCTCTGTGAGTGTGAGTGTGAGTGTGATCTCTGTGAGTGTGAGTGTGAGCTCTGTGAGTGTGAACTCTGTGATCTCTGTGTGTGAACTCAGTGATCTCTGTGAGTGTCAGCTCTGTGTGTGAGTGTGAGCTCTGTGAGTGTGATCTCTGTGAGTGTGAACTCAGTGATCTCTGTGAGTGTGATCTCTGTGAGTGTGAGTGTGAGTGTGAGTGTCAGCTCTGTTCACACGTGCATCCCATGTGAGTGTGAGTGTGCGCTCTGAGTGTGAGTGTGAGCTCTGGGTGTGCAAAACCGCATTTCCTGCATTTCCTGCATTTCCTGCATTCCCTGCATTCCCTGCATTCCCTGCATTCCCTGAATTTCCTGCATTCCCCACATTCCCTGAATTTCCTGCATTTCCTGCATTTCCTGCATTTCCTGCATTCCCTGCATTCCCTGCATTTCCTGCATTCCCTGAATTTCCTGCATTTCCTGAATTTCCTGCATTTCCTGCACTTCCTGCATCTCCTGCACTTCCTGCATTCCCCGCATTCCCTGAATTCCCTGAATTTCCTGCATTTCCTGCATTTCCTGCATTTCCTGCACTTCCTGGATTTCCTGCACTTCCTGCATTTCCTGCATTTCCTGCATTTCCTGCATTCCCTGCATTCCCTGAATTTCCTGCATTCCCTGCATTCCCCGCATTCCCTGCATTCCCTGCATTTCCTGCATTTCCTGAATTTCCTGCACTTCCTGAATTTCCTGCATTCCCTGCATTTCCTGCATTTCCTGAATTTCCTGCACTTCCTGAATTTCCTGCATTTCCCGCATTCCCTGCATTTCCTGAATTTCCTGAATTTCCTGCATTTCCTGCACTTCCTGCATCTCCTGCATTCCCTGCACTTCCTGCATTCCCTGCATTCCCTGCATTCCCTGCATTTCCTGAATTTCCTGAATTTCCTGCATTTCCTGCACTTCCTGCATCTCCTGCATTCCCTGCACTTCCTGCATTCCCTGCATTCCCTGCATTCCCTGCATTTCCTGAATTTCCTGAATTTCCTGCATTCCCTGCATTCCCTGCATTCCCTGCACTTCCTGCATTGCCTGCATTTCCTGCATTTCCTGAATTTCCTGCACTTCCTGAATTTCCTGCATTTCCCGCATTCCCTGCATTTCCTGAATTTCCTGAATTTCCTGCATTTCCTGCACTTCCTGCATCTCCTGCATTCCCTGCACTTCCTGCATTCCCTGCATTCCCTGCATTCCCTGCATTTCCTGAATTTCCTGAATTTCCTGCATTTCCTGCACTTCCTGCATCTCCTGCATTCCCTGCACTTCCTGCATTCCCTGCATTCCCTGCATTCCCTGCATTTCCTGAATTTCCTGAATTTCCTGCATTTCCTGCATTCCCTGCATTCCCTGCATTCCCTGCATTCCCTGCATTTCCTGCATTTCCTGCATTTCCTGAATTTCCTGCATTCCCCACATTCCCTGAATTTCCTGAATTTCCTGCATTTCCTGCACTTCCTGCATCTCCTGCATTCCCTGCACTTCCTGCATTCCCTGCATTCCCTGCATTCCCTGCATCCCCTGCATTTCCTGCACTTCCCGTGCGGATTTTGGTGTTTTCCCGTATTTTCCGTGATATTTTCCCGTATTTTCCGTGATATTTTCCCGTATTTTCCGTGGTTTCCCGTGTGTTTCTCACTCATTTTCTGCTTCCCGGCTGCTTTTTTTCCATTTTCTGTGTTTTCCATGGATTTCTTCATAAATTTCCCATGACTCCCATCTATGTTTTTATCATTTTCCCACCTTTCCCGTGTATTTTTCTCCATTTTCCATGATTCCCATGTATTTGCCATGTTTCCCATATATCTTTTTATAATTTTTCCATGTTTTTCCCTGTATTTTTTATCCATTTGCCATGTTTCCCATGTATTTTTTATTAATTTCCCCTATATTTTTCCCATTTTCCATGTTTCCCATGTATTTTTTATTAATTTCCCATATATTTCCCCCCATTTTCCATGTTTCCCATGTATTTTTTATTAATTTCCCCTATATTTTTCCCATTTTCCATGTTTTTCCTTGCATTTTTACCCCCATTTTCCACGTTTCCCATGTATTTTCTTATAATTTTTCCACCTTTCCCTGTATTTTTCCCCATTTTCCATGATTCCCACGTATTTTTTTATAAATTTTCCATGTTTTTCCCTGTATTTTTCCCCATTTTCCATGTTTCCCATGTATTTTTTACTAATTTCCCATATTTCCCCCTATTTTCCATGTTTCCCATGTATTTTTTCCTATCTTCCATGATCCCACATATTTTTTTAAATTAATTTCCCATATATTCCCCCCATTTTCCCTGTATTTTCCCCCATTTTCCACGTTTCCCATATATTTTTTATCCATTTTCCATGTTTCCCATGTATTTTTTTATAAATTTTCCACATTTCCCATGTATTTTTTCCCATTCCCCATGATCCCACATATTTTTTTAAATTAATTTCCCATATATTCCCCCCATTTTCCCTGTATTTTCCCCCATTTTCCACGTTTCCCATATATTTTTTATCCATTTTCCATGTTTCCCATGTATTTTTTTATAAATTTTCCACATTTCCCATGTATTTTTTCCCATTCCCCATGATCCCATATATTTTTTAAATTAATTTCCCATATATTCCCCCCATTTTCCCTGCATTTCCCCCCCATTTTCCATGTTCCCATATATTTTTTATTCATTTTCCACATTTCCCATGTATTTTTTCCCATTCCCCATGATCCCATATATTTTTTATTAATTTCCCATATATTCCCCCATTTTCCCTGCATTCTTCCCCAATTTTCCAGGTTTTTCCCTGTATTTTTTCCCATTTTCCATAATTCCCATGTATTTTTTATTAATTTCCCATATCTTTTTCCCATTTTCCATGTTTTTCCCTGCATTTTTCCCCATTTTCCATGTTTCCCATGTATTTTTTAATAAATTTTCCACATTTCCCATATATTTTTATCCATTCCCCATGATCCCATATACATATTTTAATTAATTTCCCACATATTCCCCCCATTTTCCCTGCATTTTCCCCCCATTTTCCATGTTCCCATATATTTTTTATTCATTTTCCACATTTCCCATGTATTTTTTCCCATTCCCCATGATCCCATATATTTTTTATTAATTTCCCATATATTCCCCCCATTTTCCCTGCATTCTTCCCCAATTTTCCAGGTTTTTCCCTGTATTTTTTCCCATTTTCCATAATTCCCATGTATTTTTTATTAATTTCCCATATCTTTTTCCCATTTTCCATGTTTTTCCCTGCATTTTTCCCCATTTTCCATGTTTCCCATGTATTTTCTTATAATTTTTCCACCTTTCCCTGTATTTTTCCCCATTTTCCATGATTCCCATGTATTTTTTTATAAATTTTCCGTATTTCCCATGTATATTTTCCCATTTTCCATGTTTCCCATGTGTTTCTTTATAAATTTTCCATGTTTCCCATGTATTTTTTAATAAATTTTCCACATTTCCCATATATTTTTATCCATTCCCCATGATCCCATATACATATTTTAATTAATTTCCCACATATTTCCCCCCATTTTCCCTGCATTTTCCCCCCATTTTCCGCCTCCTCCCCCCGATTTTCTGGCTCCCCCCCCGTTTCATTTTCTCCTCTCCTCCTCCTCCTCCTCCTCCTCCTCCTCCTCCTCCTCCCCCGGGACCAATCCATCGCCGCAATTCCAAAGGTCTCGGATCCCTCGGATCCCCCCGATCCATCACCGAGGATTTAAGGCTCGGATCGATGCTCCGGCCGTGCCCGCGCAACAAAATCGGGGTGGGGGGCTCGGGGGGGGTCCCCCCGCCTCTGCCCGACCCCCCCAGAGCAGCCCCGGCCCTTAATGAGGGGGTTAATTAACGCCCGGGAGGGAGGGAAGCGTTAATTAGAGGGGTTGGGGGATGGGGGGTCTCGGGTTTGTGGCTGTGGGATTTGGGGTGGGGGGGGTTTGGGGGGAGTTTTGGGGGTCCCTGGGTTGGGGGCAGCGAATTTGGGGGGGTTTGGGGGGAGTTTTGGGGGTCTTTGGGTTGGGGGAAGGAAATTTGGGGGGGTTTTGGGGGGAGTTTTAGGGGTCTTTGGGTTGGGGGAAGCGAATTTGGGGGGATTTGGGGAGTTTTGGGGGTCCCTGGGTTGGGGGCAGCGAATTTGGGGGGGTTTTGGGGGGAGTTTTAGGGGTCTTTGGGTTGAGGGCAGCAAATTTGGGGGGGTTTGGGGTCTCTCGGTTGGTGGCACCGGGGTTTGGGGGGAGTTTTGGGGGTCCCTGGGTTGGGGGGCA
This sequence comes from Poecile montanus, assembly GCA_038429875.1. Lineage (NCBI taxonomy): Eukaryota > Metazoa > Chordata > Aves > Passeriformes > Paridae > Poecile > Poecile montanus. The sequence continues at coordinate 1,494,955 of CM076531.1, forward strand.
GCGAATTTGGGGGGTTTTGGGGGGAGTTTTGGGGTCTTTGGGTTGGGGGAAGGAAATTTGGGGGGGTTTGGGGGGGATTTGGGGGTTTTTGGGTTGGGGGCAGCAAATTTGGGGGGAGTTTTGGGGGTCTCTGGGTTGGTGGCACTGGGGTTTGGGGGGATTTGGGGGGAGTTTTGGGGGTCCCTGGGTTTGGTGCAGCCAATTTGGGGGGTTTTGGGGGAGTTTTGGGGGTCCCTGGGTTGGGGGGCAGCGAATTTGGGGGGGTTTGGGGGGAGTTTTGGGGGTCTTTGGGTTGGAGGAAGCAAATTTGGGGGGTTTTGGGGTCTCTCGGTTGGTGGCACCGGGGTTTGGGGGGAGTTTTGGGGGTCCCTGGGTTGGGGGAAGCGAATTTGGGGGAGTTTGGGGGGAGTTTTGGGGGTCTTTGGGTTGGGGGCAGCGAATTTGGGGGGGTTTGGGGGGGATTTGGGGGTCTTTGGGTTGGGGGAAGCAAATTTGGGGGGTTTTGGGGGGAGTTTTGGGGGTCCCTGGGTTGGGGGCAGCGAATTTGGGGGGGTTTGGGGGCAGTTTGGGGGGTCTTTGGGTTGGGGGAAGGAAATTTGGGGGGGTTTTGGGGGGAGTTTTAGGGGTCTTTGGGTTGGGGGCAGCGAATTTGGGGGATTTTGGGGGGAGTTTTGGGGGTCTTTGGGTTGGTGGCACTGGGGTTTGGGGGGATTTGGGGGGAGTTTTGGGGGTCTTTGGGTTGGGAGAAGCAAATTTGGGGGGGCTTGGGGGGAGTTTTGGGGGTCTTTGGGTTGAGGGCAGCAAATTTGGGGGGTTTTGGGGTCTCTCGGTTGGTGGCACCGGGGTTTGGGGGGAGTTTTGGGGGTCCCTGGGTTGGGGGCAGCCAATTTGGGGGGATTTGGGGAGAGTTTTGGGGGTCCCTGGGTTGGGTGCAGCAAATTTGGGGGGAGTTTTGGGGGTCTTTGGGTTGGGGGAAGCGAATTTGGGGGGTTTTGGGGTCTCTCGGTTGGTGGCACCGGGGTTTGGGGGGAATTTTGGGGGTCCCTGGGTTGGGGGGCAGCGAATTTGGGGGGGTTTGGGGGGAGTTTTGGGGGTCTTTGGGTTGGGGGCAGCAAATTTGGGGGGTTTGGGGGGAGTTTTGGGGGTCTTTGGGTTGGGGGAAGCAAATTTGGGGGGATTTGGGGGTCCCTGGGTTGGGTGCAGCCAATTTGGGGGGATTTGGGGGGAGTTTTGGGGGTCTTTGGGTTGGTGGCACTGGGCTTTGGGGGGGTTTGGGGGGAGTTTTGGGGGTCCCTGGGTTGGGGGAAGCAAATTTGGGGGGAGTTTTGGGGGTCCCTGGGTTGGGGGGCAGCGAATTTGGGGGGGTTTGGGGGGAGTTTTGGGGGTCTTTGGGTTGGGGGAAGGAAATCTGGGGGGGTTTTGGGGGGAGTTTTGGGGGTCTTTGGGTTGGGGGCAGCAAATTTGGGGGGATTTGGGGGCAGTTTTGGGGTCTTTGGGTTGGGGGCAGCGAATTTGGGGGGTTTGGGGGGAGTTTTGGGGGTCTTTGGGTTGGAGGAAGCGAATTTAGGGGGTTTTGGGGGGAGTTTTGGGGGTCCCTGGGTTGGGGGGCAGCGAATTTGGGGGGGTTTGGGGGGAGTTTTGGGGGTCTTTGGGTTGGGGGAAGCAAATTTGGGGGGTTTTGAGGTCTCTCGGTTGGTGGCACTGAGGTTTGGGGGGAGTTTTGGGGGTCCCTGGGTTGGGGGGCAGCGAATTTGGGGGGGTTTGGGGGGAGTTTTGGGGGTCTTTGGGTTGGGGGCAGCAAATTTGGGGGGTTTTGGGGGGAGTTTTGGGGGTCTTTGGGTTGGGGGCAGCAAATTTGGGGGGATTTGGGGAGAGTTTTGGGGGTCCCTGGGTTGGGGGGCAGCGAATTTGGGGGGGTTTGGGGGGAGTTTTGGGGGTCTTTGGGATGGGGGCAGCCAATTTGGGGGGGTTTGGGGGGAGTTTTGGGGGTCCCTGGGTTGGGTGCAGCAAATTTGGGGGGGTTTGGGAGGGATTTGGGGGTTTTTGGGTTGGGGGCAGCAAATTTGGGGGGAGTTTTGGGGGTCTCTGGGTTGGTGGCACTGGGGTTTGGGGGTCTCTGGGTTAGGGCAGCAAATTTGGGGGGGTTTGGGGGAGTTTTGGGGGTCTCTGGGTTGGTGGCACTGGGGTTTGGGGGTCTTGGGGGAAGTTTTGGGGGTCTCTGGGTTGGGGGCAGCAAATTTGGGGGGGTTTGGGGGGAATTTTGGGGTCTCTCCGTTGGTGGCACTGGGGTTTGGGGGGGTTTGGGGGAGTTTTGGGGGTCTTTGGGTTGGGGGCAGCAAATTTGGGGGTCTCAGCCCCATTTTTGGGGTCCCTCATTTGGTGTCAGTGAGGTTTGGGGCCGGGGGGGGTCTCACCCTCTTTTTGGGGGGGGGGGGTCCTTTCCATCCTGCCTCAGTTTCCCTCCTTTTCCCCTCTCTGTGCCCCCCCCAGGACCCCCAAGGGGGGGTCGGGGACAGAAGAGACCCCCCCAAAACCCCCTCGGGGGGGGTCGGGAACAGGCGAGACCCCCCCAAAACCCCCCCGGGGGGGGGCAGGAACAGCAGAGACCCCCCCAAAACCCCCCGGGGGGGTCAGAACCGGCTCCAGCCCCCCCAAACCCCCTCAGGGGGGGTCAGGACCGGCTCCGGGGGGGGTCGGGACCGGCTCCAGCCCCCCCAAAACCCCTTCGGGAGGGGTCGGGACCGGCTCCAGCCCCCCCAAACCCTCTCAGGGGGGGTCAGGACCGGCTCCGGGGGGCTCAGAACCGGCTCCCCCCTCCCCGTGCCCGCGGCCCCAGCCCATGAATAACGCAACAGCCGCGACCCCCCCCGGGACCCCCCCGGGACAGCGGCGGCGGCTCCGGCTCGGGGAGCAGCTGGCACAGAACGGGGGGGACACCGGGGACAGGGAGGGGACAGGGGGGACACCGGGGACAGGGAGGGGACAGAGGGGGGACACCGGGGACAGGGGGGACAGGGGGGGACAGGGAGGGGACAGGGGGGACAGGGGGGGGACAGGGAGGGAGGGGAGGGGACAGAGATGGGGACAGAGGGGGGGACAGGGAGGGGGGACGGGAGGGGACAGAGCTGGGGAGGGGACAGGGACAGAGATGGGGACACCGAGGACAGGGGGGGACAGGGGGGGACAGAGGGGGGGACAGGAAGGGGACAGAGGGGGGGACAGGAAGGGGACAGAGGGGGGGACAGGGGACTGGGGGGGAGGGACAGGGAAGGGACGGGGGGGGGACAGGGCGGGGAAATGGGGGGAGACAGAGGGAGGGGACAGAGGGGGGACAGGGAGGGAACAGGGGGGGACATAGGTGGGGAGGGGACAGGGACAGAGAGGGGGGACAGGGAGGGGACAGAGGGAGGGGACAGAGGGGGGACAGGGGGTTGGAAATGGGGGGGGACAGAGGGGACAGAGGGGGGGCAGGAGGGGACAGGGAGGGGACAGGGAGGGGACAGGGAGGGGACAGGGAGGGGACAGGGAGGGGACAGAGCTGGGGAGGGGACAGGGACAGAGATGGGGACAGAGGGGGGGAAATGGGGGAGGACGGGGGGGAAATGGGGGGGACAGGAGGGTGACAGGGAGGGGACAGAGGGGACAGAGGGAGGGGACAGAGGGGGACAGGGGGGGAAATGGGGGGGACAGAGGGGACATGGAGGGGACAGAAATGGCGACAGGGAGGGGACAGGGGGGGACACGGGGGGTACAGAGGGGGGACAGAGCTGGGGAGGGGACAGGGACAGAGATGGGGACAGGGAGGGGACAAAGGGGGTGACAAATCCAAGGGGGAGGGGGTGAAAAATTCCGGGGGGGGGGAGGGACACAGATCAGGGGTGGGGGGAGGGACACGGGGAGGGACAATTTGGATCCCATTCTTTGGGATTTGGGATCGTTCTCTGGGATTTGGGATCGTTCTTTGGGATTCAGGAGGGGTCGGGAGCTCCCATCCAGCCCCGATTAGGGCGGGGATTTTTAGGATATTTTTAGGATTTTTTAGGATATTTTTAGGATTTTTTAGGATATTTTTAGGATTTTTTTTAGGATTTTTTAAGGATTTTTTTAGGATTTTTTAGGATTTTTTTAAAGGATATTTTTAGGGTTTTTTTAGGATTTTGGGGGGATTTTTTAAAGATTTTTTAGGAATTTTTTAAGGATATTTTTAAGATTATTTTAGGATTTATTTTAGGATTTATTTTAGGATTTATTTTAGGATTTATTTTAGGATTTATTTTAGGATTATTTTATGATTATTTTAGTATTATTTTAGGCTATTTTTAGGATATTTTTAGGATTATTTTAGGATTATTTTAGGATTTATTTTATGATTATTTTAGTATTATTTTAGTATTATTTTAGGATATTTTTAGGATTATTTTAGGATTTTTTTAAGGATTTTTTTCGGATTTTCACCCCCTCCCTCCCTCAGCATCCCGTTTATCCAGGATTCCCGATAAATCCTTTATTTAAGAATTCATTCTTTGGGATTCAAGAAGCCTCAAAACCCCAAATTAATCCTGGGGGGTCTCTTTGAGAGAGAAAAAACCTGGAGATTTATCCCCAAATAAATAAATTCCCTCCCAGTTCTGATGGATGAGGCCGAGCTCAATTCCAGCTCCGTTTATTTGGGATTCATTCCCGGGGATTTGGGATTCAGGAAGCGTCGGAAAGCTCCAATTAGGGCGGGGGGGTCTCTGCCGCTGCCGGGGGGTCCCGAGGGGGGAATTTAGGATTTATTCCCCTCTCCCCCCCCCCCCGCGCTGATGGAGATGGATGGGGCCGGGTTAAATCCATGGACTGAGGGTTTTTTATTCGGGATTGGCCGCTCCTTCTGAGGGATTTGGGATCGTTCTTTGGGATTTGGGAGGGAGGGGAGGTTTAGGGTTTATTTAGGATTTTTTTAGGATTTTTAAAGGATTTTTTTAGGGCTTTTTTAGGATTTTTTAAGGATTTTTTTAGGATGTTTTTAGGGTTTTTTAAGGATTTTTTAATGATTTTTTAAAGATATTTTAGGTATTTTTTAGGATTTTTTAAGGATTTTTAAAGGATTTTTTTAGGATTTTTTTAGGATTTTTTTAGGGTTTTTTAAGGATTTTTTAAGGATTTTTTTAGGGTTTTTTAAGGATTTTTTTAGGATTTTTTTAGGGTTTTTTTAGGATTTTTTTAGGATTTTTTTAGTGTTTTTTAGAATTTTTTTAGGATTTTTTTTTATTTTTTAAGGGTTTTTTTAGGATTTTTAAAGGATTTTTTTAGGATTTTTTTAGGGTTTTTTAAGGTTTTTAGAAGGATTTTTTTAATGATATTTTAGGATTTTTTAAGGATTTTTTTAAGGATTTTTAAAGGATTTTTTTAGGATTTTTTTAGGATTTTTTTAGGGGTTTTTTAGGATTTTTTTAGGATTTTTTTTAGGGTTTTTTAGGATTTTTTTAGGATTTTTTTAGGGTTTTTTAAGGTTTTTTTTACGATTTTTTTAGGTTTTTTTAGGATTTTTTTAGGATTTTTTTAGGGTTTTTAAAGGATTTTTAAAGGATTTTTTTAGGATTTTTAAAGGAATTTTAAGGATTTTTTTAGGATTTTTTTTTGGGTTTTTTAAGGATTTTTTTAGGAATTTTTTAGGATTTTATTAAGATTTTTTTAGGGTTTTTTTAGGGTTTTGTAAGGATTTTTTTAGGATTTTTTTAGAATTTTTTAAGGGTTTTTTAGGATTTTTTTAGGATTATTTTAGGATCTTTAAAGGATTTTTTTAGGATTTTTAGGGGGTTTTTTTTGGTTTTTTAGGGTTTTTATAAGGATTTTTTTAGGATATTTTGGGAGTTTTTTTTAGGATTATTCTATGATTTTTTAGGATTTTTTAGGATTTTTTTAGGATTATTTTAGGATTTTTAAAGGATTTTTTAAGGATTTTTTTAGAATTTTTAAGGATTATTTTTACAGTTCTTTTTAGGATTTTTTAAGGATATTTTTAGGATTTTCTTAATAATTTTTAAAGGATTTTTAAAGATTTTTTTAGGATTATTTTAGGATCTTTTAAGGATTTTTTTAGGATTATTTTCGGATTTTTTTTTGATTTTTTAAGGATTTTTTTTATTTTTTGGGGATTTTTTCGGATTTTCTTAAGGATTTTTTTAGGATTATTTTAGGAATTTTTTAGGATTTTTTAAGGATTTTTTTTTAATTTTTTGGGGATTTTTTAGGATTTTCTTAAGGATTTTTTTAGAATTATTTTAGGATCTTTCAAAGATTTTTTAAGGATATTTTTAGGATTTTTTTCGGACATTTTTAGGATTTTTTTAGGATTTTTTAAGGAATTTTTAGGATTTTATTTAGGATTTTATTTAGGATTTTATTTAGGATTTTATTTAGGATTTCCACCCCCACCAGCATCCCGTTTATCCCAGAATTCCCAATAAATTCTTTGGGATTCGGGAGCCCAATTAGGGCTCGGGGAGGGATCCCGGGGGGATTTTGGGATTTATTCCCTTCCCCGCTCCCAGGGCCGGGAGATGGATGAGCTTTGGACAGCTCCGTTTATTTGGGATTCATTCCCGGGGATTTGGGATTCATTCCCGGGGATTTGGGATTCATTCCCGGGGATTTGGGATTCGGGAAGCGTCGGAAGCTCCAATTAGGGTGGGGGAGGTCTCTGCCGCTCCCGGGGGTCCCCAGGGGGGAATTTAGGATTTAGGAGATGGATGGGATTTAAATCCCGTTTATTTGGGATTCATCCGCTGGGATTTGGGATTGGTTATTTGGGATTGGTTATTTGGGATTGGTTATTTGGGATTTAAATCCCATTTATTTGGGATTGGTTATTTGGGATTGGTTATTTGGGATTTAAATCCCGTTTATTTGGGATTCATCCGCTGGGATTTGGGATTGGTTATTTGGGATTGGTTATTTGGGATTGGTTATTTGGGATTTAAATCCCATTTATTTGGGATTGGTTATTTGGGATTGGTTATTTGGGATTTAAATCCCGTTTATTTGGGATTCATCCGCTGGGATTTGGGATTGGTTATTTGGGATTGGTTATTTGGGATTGGTTATTTGGGATTTAAATCCCGTTTATTTGGGATTCATCCGCTGGGATTTGGGATTGGTTATTTGGGATTGGTTATTTGGGATTGGTTATTTGGGATTTGGGATTGGTTATTTGGGATTGGTTATTTGGGATTTGGGATTGGTTATTTGGGATTGGTTATTTGGGATTGGTTATTTGGGATTGGTTATTTGGAATTTGGGATTGGTTATTTGGGATTTGGGATTGGTTATTTGGGATTGGTTATTTGGGATTGGTTATTTGGAATTTAGGATTTGGGATTGGTTATTTGGGATTGGTTATTTGGGATTTGGGATTGGTTATTTGGGATTGGTTATTTGGGATTGGTTATTTGGGATTGGTTATTCGGGATTTGGGATTGGTTATTTGGGATTGGTTATTTGGGATTGGTTATTTGGGATTTGGGATTGGTTATTTGGGATTGGTTATTTGGGATTGGTTATTCGGGATTGGTTATTTGGGATTCATCTTTGGGATTCGGGATTGGTTATTTGGGATTGGTTATTTGGGATTGGTTATTTGGGATTTGGGATTGGTTATTTGGGATTGGTTATTTGGGATTTAAATCCCGTTTATTTGGGATTCATCCATTGGGATTTGGGATTGGTTATTTGGGATTGGTTATTTGGGATTGGTTATTTGGGATTGGTTATTTGGGATTTGGGATTGGTTATTTGGGATTGGTTCTTTGGGATTTAAATCCCGTTTATTTGGGATTCATCTGCTGGGATTTGGGATTGGTTATTTGGGATTGGTTATTTGGGATTGGTTATTTGGGATTTAAATCCCGTTTACTTGGGATTGGTTATTTGGGATTGGTTATTTGGGATTGGTTATTTGGGATTTGGGATTGGTTATTTGGAATTTGGGATTGGTTATTTAGGATTGGTTATTTGGGATTTGGGATTTGGGATTGGTTATTCGGGATTCATTTTTTGGGATTCATCCTTTGGGATTGGTTATTTGGGATTGGTTATTTGGGATTTGGGATTGGTTATTTGGGACTGGTTATTTGGGATTGGTTATTTGGGATTGGTTATTTGGGATTGGTTATTTGGGATTTAAATCCCGTTTATTTGGGATTCATCCGCTGGGATTTGGGATTGGTTATTTGGGATTCATCCTTTGGGATTGGTTATTTGGGATTGGTTATTTGGGATTGGTTCTTTGGGATTGGTTATTTGGGATTTGGGATTGGTTATTTGGGATTGGTTATTTGGGATTGGTTATTTGGGATTGGTTATTCGGGATTTGGGATTGGTTATTTGGGATTGGTTATTTGGGATTTAAATCCCGTTTATTTGGGATTGGTTATTTGGGATTCATCCTTTGGGATTGGTTATTTGGGATTGGTTATTTGGGATTGGTTATTTGGGATTGGTTATTTGGGATTTGGGATTGGTTATTTGGGATTGGTTATTTGGGATTGGTTATTTGGGATTCATCCATTGGGATTTGGGATTGGTTATTTCAGATTGGTTATTTGGGATTGGTTATTTGGGATTTGGGATTTGGGATTGGTTATTTGGGATTGGTTATTTGGGATTTAAATCCCGTTTATTTGGGATTCATCCGCTGGGATTTGGGATTGGTTCTTTGGATTTGGGATTGGTTATTTGGGATTTGGGATTGGTTATTTGGGATTGGTTATTTGGGATTTGGGATTGGTTGTTTGGGATTTGGGATTGGTTATTTGGGATTGGTTATTTGGGATTTGGGATTGGTTATTTGGGATTGGTTATTTGGGATTCATCCTTTGGGATTGGTTATTTGGGATTGGTTATTTGGGATTGGTTATTCAGGATTTGGGATTGGTTATTTAGGATTGGTTATTTGGGATTTGGGATTGGTTCTTTGGGATTGGTTATTTGGGATTTGGGATTGGTTATTTGGGATTTGGGATTGGTTATTTGGGACTGGTTCTTTGGGATTTAAATCCCGTTTATTTGGGATTGATTATTTGGGATTGGTGATTTAGGATTGGTTATTTGGGATTGGTTCTTTGGATTTGGGATTTGGGATTGGTTATTTGGGATTTGGGATTTGGGATTTGGGATTGGTTATTTGGGATTGGGTTCTTTGGGATTGGTTATTCGGGATTTGGGATTTGGGATTTGGGATTGGTTATTTGGGATTGGTTATTTGGGATTGGTTATTTGGGATTGGTTATTTGGGATTTGGGATTGGTTGTTTGGGATTGGTTATTTGGGATTGGTTATTTGGGATTGGTTATTCGGGATTTGGGATTGGTTATTCGGGATTTGGGATTGGTTATTTGGGATTCATCCTTTGGGATTTGGGATTGGTTATTTGGGATTTGGGATTGGTTATTTGGGATTGGTTCTTTGGGATTTAAAATCCCGTTTATTTGGGATTGGTTATTTGGGATTGGTGATTTAGGATTGGTTATTTGGGATTGGTTATTTGGGATTTGGGATTTGGGATTGGTTATCTGGGATTTGGGATTGGTTATTTGGGATTGGTTCTTTGAGATTGGTTATTTGGGATTGGTTATTTGGGATTTGGGATTTGGGATTGGTTATTTGGGATTTGGGATTTGGGATTGGTTATTTGGGATTGGTTATTTGGGATTTAAATCCCGTTTATTTGGGATTCATCTGCTGGGATTTGGGATTGGTTATTTGGGATTTGGGATTGGTTATTTGGGATGGTTATTTGGGATTTGGGATTGGTTGTTTGGGATTTGGGGATTGGTTATTTGGGATTATTTGGGATTCATTCTTTGGGATTCATTATCTGGGATCCATATTTTGGGATCCGTTCTTTGGGATTGGTTATTTGGGATCCATTCTTTGATCCCATTGTTTGACCCCATTTTTTGGGATCCGTTTTTTTGGGATTTGGGATCGGTTTTTTTGGATTTGGGATAGTTTATTTTTTTTCCACAGGTGCCCCCCCCCTCCCCTCCCCCTCCCCTTCCTCCCCCTCCCTCCCCTCCCCCCCCCCGCCGCCGCCCCGATCGATTCCCGGAACCGTTCCCGGGATTTGAAAATGTCAGGATTTGCCTTGGATCGATCCAAGAGGGGGGTGGGACCCTCCCCCTCCCCTCCCCCACCCCTCCCCCTCCCCCTCCCCCACCCCTCCCCCACCCCCGAGCCGATTTTGGGGGAAAATTTTGGGTTTTTTCCTGGGAATTGGGGGATTTTGGGGGGATTTTTGGGGATTTTTTTGGAATTTTGAGGAGATTTTGGGGGGATTTTTGGGGAATTTTGGGGAATTCGGGGGGATTTTGGGGAATTTGGGGGGATTTTAGGGGATCTTGGAGAATTTTTGGGGATTTTAGGGAATTTTGGAGAATTTTGGGGGATTTTGGGGGGATTTGGGGGGATTTGGGAGGATTTTGGGGGATTTTGGGGGGATTTTGGGGGAATTTGGGGGGGATTTGGGGGGATTTTAGGGAATTTTGGGGGATTTTGGGAGGATTTTGGGGAATTTTTGGGGATTTTAGGGGATTTTGGGAGGATTTTTGGGGATTTTTGGGAATTTTGGGGGGATTTTAGGGGATTTTGGAGGATTTTGGAGGATTTTGGGGAAATTTTGGGGGGATTTTGGGGTCCATCCTCTCCCTCCCCCAATGGGGAACCCCCAAACCTCTCCCATCTTTTGGGGGGGGTCCGGTCCCTTCCCTTCCTACCCCTCCAAAATGGGGCTGGGGGGGTCGGGAGATGGACGGACCCCCCCAAAAGGGGCCGGGCCCCCCTAAAATGGGGCTGGGGGAGCCCAAAATGGGGATGGAGAGGTTGGACCCCCCCCCAAAAAATGGGTCTGGAACCCCCCAAAATGAGTCTGGACCCCCCCAAAGGCTCGGAGCCCCCCTGTTCAGAGCCCCCCCAGAGCCCCCCATCATGGCAGAGCCCCCCCCATGTGTCCCCCCCATGTCAGAGCCCCCCTCGATCCCCCCCCCAGAGCCCCCTCCTCGATTTCAGAGCCCCTCCTCAATGTTAGAGCCACCCCCAGAGCCCCTCGAGCCCCCCCCGAATCCCCCTCATGTCTGAGACCCCCCCTCGATGTCAGAGACCCCCCCTCAAGCCCCCCTCGATGTCAGAGAGGCCCCCTCATGTCAGAGACCCCCCCTCAATGTCAGAGACCCCCCCCTCAATGTCAGAGACCCCCCCCAATGTCAGAGACCCCCCCTCGATGTCAGATTCCCCCCCGAGCCCCCCTCTGTGTCAGAGACCCCCCCCCATGTCTGTCAGAGCCCCCTCCTCTATGTCAGAGACCCCCCCCTCATGTTAGATCCCCCCCCGAGCCCCCCCCCGAGCCCCCCTCGATGTCAGAGACCCCCCCCTCGATGTCAGATCCCCCCCCTCATGTCAGATCCCCCCCCTCATGTCAGAGACCCCCCCTCATGTCAGAGACCCCCCCTCAATGTCAGATCCCCCCCGAGCCCCCTCCTCTATGTCAGAGCCCCCCCCGATGTCAGAGACCCCCCTCAATGTCAGATCCCCCCCTCGATGTCAGAGACCCCCCCTCATGTTAGATCCCCCCCCCGAGCCCCCCCCCCGAGCCCCCCTCGATGTCAGAGACCCCCCCTCGATGTCAGATCCCCCCCCTCATGTCAGATCCCCCCCCTCATGTCAGATCCCCCCCCCTCATGTCAGATCCCCCCCCCTCATGTCAGAGCCCCCCCCTCATGTCAGAGCCCCCCCCTCGATGTCAGAGACCCCCCCCGAGCACCCCCCCCGAGCCCCCCTCATGTCAGATCCCCCCCCTCATGTCAGATCCCCCCCCTCATGTCAGAGACCCCCCCCCCGAGCCCCCTCGACCCCCCCTCAATGTCAGATCCCCCCCCCGAGCCCCCTCGACCCCCCCTCGATGTCAGATCCCCCCCTCAATGTCAGAGACCCCCCCTCAATGTCAGACCCCCCCCGAGCCCCCCCCTCAATGTCAGACCCCCCCCGAGCCCCCCCCCTCATATCAGAGACCCCCCCTCAATGTCAGATTCCCCTCCCCGAGCCCCCCCCTCAATGTCAGACCCCCCCGGCCGGGCCGGGCTCAGCCGAGCGCGCCGCGGCCCCGCGGGAGGCGCTGCCAGAGAGGGGAGGGGGCTCGGGGGGGCTCGGGGGGGCTCGGGGGGGCTCGGGGGGGCTCGGGGGGGCTCGGGGGGGCTGCAAAGGGGGAGATGGAGCCCGAATAAATGGAATTGGATCCTAAAAAATGGGGATTGGAACCCAAAAATTGGGAATTGGAACCCGAAAATTGGGATTTGAGACAGAAAATTGGGGATTGGAACCTGAAAATTGGGGATTGGAGACCGAAAATTGGGATTGGAGCCCGAATAAATGGGATTGGAGACCGAAAAATGAGATTTGAGACCGAAAAATGGGGATTGGAGCCCAAAAATTGGGGATTGGAGCCCGAAAATTGGGATTGGAACCCGAAAATTGGGAATTGGAGCCTGAAAAATGGGGATTGGAACCTGAAAAATGGGGATTGGAACCCGAAAATTGGGGTTGGAACCTGAAAATTGGGATTGGACCCTGAAAATTGGGGATTGGAACCCGAAAATTGGGGATTGGAACCCGAAAATTTGGGATAGGAGCCCGAAAAATGGGAATTAGAGCCCGAAAATTTGGGATAGGAGCCCGAAAAATGGGGAGATGGAGCCCGAAAATTTGGGATAGGAGCCCGAAAAATGGGGAGATGGAGCCCGAAAATTGGGAATTGGAGCCCGAAAATTTGGGCTTGGAACCCGAAAATTGGGGAGATGAAGCCTGAAAATTGGGAGATGGAGCCCGAAAATGGGGTTGGAACCCGAAAATTGGGGAGATGGAGCCTGGAAATGGGGATTTGATCCCAAAAATGGGGAATTAGCTCCCGAAAAATGGGGAAATGGAGCCGAAAATGGGGAATTTGATCCCGAAAATGGGGAATTGGACCCCGAGAAACGGAGAGATGGAGCCAAAAATGGGGAGACGGAGCTTGAAAAATGCGGGAATTTGACCTCAAAAAATGGGGATTTGGATCCCAAAAATGCAGGAATTGGACCCGAAAAAATGGGGGGGAAATTGAGAATTGGGGGGGGTGGTCCTTGCTCAGATTGAGATGAACCCCAAAATGCGGTGGGGGGGTCCCCATTGGTGGCTTCACCACCAAAATCCGGGGGTCCCCCCAAAATCCAGCCCAATTTTCCCCTCCCCCCCCACATTTTTGGGGTGCCCCCCCCGGTGTCCCCAATGTCGCCGTTCCTGGGCGGGGATTCGAACTCGCGACCTTCCGACCTCCGGGCCGCTCGTGGCTTCGGCCGTTCCCGGAGCGCGCTCGTGTATTTCCGCCTCACTCGGTAGTTTCCGTCCACGTTCGGCATCCGCCGCTCCACCCATAAAGGGCGTGGTTTAGAAATAGCGCGATGTGATTGGTTGTCTGCGATGAGTGGGCGGGGCTTTGGGGAAGATCAGCTCTACCATTGGCTGGAGGCTTTCTCGCGCCTCCACCCCTCCTCCCGCTGAATGGCGGCGGGAGGGGGGCGGGACAAACGAGGGTTTTCCGCACTCTGATTGGTGCAAACGCTGAGGACGCCGCGCACTGATTGGCTAGCGGGTGAAATTCACGCTCTGATTGGCTGGCGCGCTCTGAGGGCTCTGCCGGGCCACGGCCCCCGCCCGGAGCGTCGCGGGTGAGGCGGGGGGGGGGGGCGAGGGACCCCCGGGACCCCCCCGGGACCCCTCGGTGAGTGCGGGAGCTCCGGAGGGGCCGGGGAACAGCGATGGGAACCCGGCCGAGGGGGCGGAGGGGCCTCCAGAGGGGAGGGGATGAGGCGGGGTCGGGGCAGAACTGCGGGGGTTTCGTGAGGGGAATGGGGGGGCTGAGAGGCCTGAGGGGCTTCGGAGGGGTTTGGGGGGCTCTGAGGGGATTTGTGAGGGGTCTGAGGGGATTTGAGGGGTTCTGAGGAGTTTTGTGAGGGGGTTTGGGGGCTCTGAGGGAATTTGTGAGGGGTCTGAGGGGATTTGAGGGACTCTGAGGGGTTTTGTGAGGGGGTTTGGGGGCTCTGAGGGGATTTGAGGAGCTCTGAGGGGTTTGGGGGCCTGAGGGGTTTTGTGAGGGGGTTTAGGGGGGCTGAGGGAATTTGAGGGGCTCTGAGGGGATTTTTGAGGGGTCTGAGGGTTTTTGGGATGGGTTTGGAGGGTTTGAGGAGATCTGAGGGGCTCTGAGGGGATTTGTGAGGGGTCTGAGGGGTTTTGTGAGGGCTGAGGGGTTTGGGGGGCTCTGAGGAGTTTTGTGAGGGGATTTGAGGGGCTCTGAGGGGATTTGAGGGGCTCTGAGGGGTTTGGGGGGCTCTGAGGAGATTTTTGAGGAGTGTGAGGGGTTTTGTGAGGGCTGAGGGGTTTGGGGGGCTCTGAGGAGTTTTGTGAGGGGATTTAGGGGCTCTGAGGGGATTTGAGGGGCTCTGAGGGGTTTGGGGGGCTCTGAGGAGATTTTTGAGGAGTGTGAGGGGTTTTGTGAGGGCTGAGGGATTTGGGGGGTTTTGAGGAGTTTTGTGAGGGGATTTAGGGGCTCTGAGGGGATTTGAGGGGCTCTGAGGGGTTTGGGGGGCTCTGAGGCGTTTTGTGAGGGTGTTTGGGGGAATTTGAGGAGCTCTGAGGGGAATTTGGGAGCCTGAGGAGATTTAGGGGAGCTGAGGGCATTTGAGGGGGGATCTGAGGAGATTTGTGAGGGGGCCTGAGGGGATTTGGGGGGGTCTGAGGGGTTTTGTGAGGTAAATTTGGGGGCCTGAGGGGATTTGGTGGCCCTGATGAGGATTTGAGGGGCTCTGAAGGGTTTTTGAGAGACTCTGAAGGGTTTTTGAGAGACTCTGAGGGTCTTTTTGAGGGGTCTGAGGGGTCTTTTGAAGGGTTTTTGGGGGACTCAGAGTTTTTTGAGGTGTCTGAGATGGTTTTGAGGGACTCTGAGGGCTCTTTTGAAGGCTCTGAAGGATTTTTGGGGGGCTCCGAGGGTTTTTTGGGGCTCTTTTTGTGGTGTCTGAAGGATTTTTGAAGACTCTGAGGGGTTTTGGAGAGCTGTGAGTGGATTTTTAGAGGGTCTCATGAAGTCTGAGAGGATTTTGGGGTCCCTGAGGGGTTTTTGGATGCCCTGTGGAGTTTTTTGGGGTCTCTTTGGGTTTTTTGGAGCTCTTTTCGTGGGGTCTGAAGAGTTTTTGGCCTCTCTGAGACCTTTTTCTGTTGAGTCTCGGGTTTTTGTGAGGTTTTTGGGGTGTTTTTTGTGGGATCTGAAGAGTTTTGGGCATCTTGGTGCTTTTTTGTGGGCTCAGAGGGTTTTTTGTGGGGTTTGAGAGGTTTTTGAGGGTCTCTGTGAGGTTTTTAGGGTTTTTTATGGGCTCTGAGGATTTATTTGTGGAGTTTGAGGTTTTTTTGGGGGTTCACAGGGGGAGTCTTGTGGAAATTTGGGGGACCAGAGCAGGAATTTTGGTTGGATAAGGAATAAATTCCATGGGATGATCCAGGAGCATCAGAAATGAGATTTTCCATCCTTTATTTGTTATTCCTGACAATTATCGAGGTGAAAATCCCCGTGAACCGTGAGGAATTAATGAATTCTTAATTACTAATTAATAAATAATAATAATTCCCTGTCTGGAACAGCTTTTCCAGAGCCCCATCCCTGCTTGTGGCTCCTTCCTGGGGGGAGATTCCAGAGAAAAATGGGTTAAAAAATGGGATTTTATCCCATTGGGAAAGACACAAATCCCAGTGGGAAACGTGGGATTTGCTCCAGGGGAGGAAAAACCTGGAAAATTGGGAAAAGCGACCCCGGAATTCCCTTCCCAGCCCAGAAATTCCAGGGATTTTGGGAATTTCTGAGGGGTTTTCCCTTAAAACTTGGAGCTGGAGTTTGGGCTCCTGGTTTTTCCCTCTTTTTTTCCCTCTTTTTTCCCTCTTTTTTCCCTCTTTTTTCCCTCTTTTTTCCCTCTTTTTTCCCTCTTTTTTTCCCTCTTTTTTCCCTCTTTTTTCCCTCTTTTTTCCCTCTTTTTTCCCTCTTTTTTCCCTCTTTTTTCCCTCTTTTTTTCCCTCTTTTTTTCCCTCTTTTTTTCCCTCTTTTTTTCCCCTCTTTTTTTCCCTCTTTTTTCCCTCTTTTTTCCCTCTTTTTTCCCTCTTTTTTCCCCTCTTTTTTCCCTCTTTTTCCCCTCTTTTTTTCCCCTCTTTTTCCCTCCTTTTTCCCTCCTTTTTCCCTCCTTTTTCCCTCCTTTTTCCCTCTTTTTTCCCTCTTTTTTCCCTCTTTTTTCCCTCTTTTTTCCCTCCTTTTTCCCTCCTTTTTCCCTCCTTTTTCCCTCTTTTTTCCCTCTTTTTTCCCTCTTTTTTCCCTCTTTTTTCCCTCTTTTTTCCCTCTTTTTTCCCTCTTTTTTCCCTCTTTTTTCCCTCTTTTTTCCCTCTTTTTTCCCTCTTTTTTCCCTCTTTTTTCCCTCTTTTTTCCCTCTTTTTTCCCTCTTTTTTCCCTCTTTTTTCCCTCTTTTTTCCCTCTTTTTTCCCTCTTTTTTTCCCTCTTTTTTTTCCCTCTTTTTTTCCCTCTTTTTTTCCCTCTTTTTTTCCCTCTTTTTTTTCCCTCTTTTTTTCCCTCTTTTTTTCCCTCTTTTTTCCCCTCTTTTTTTCCCTCTTTTTCCCCTCTTTTTCCCCTCTTTTTCCCCTCTTTTTCCCCTCTTTTTCCCCTCTTTTTCCCCTCTTTTTCCCCTCTTTTTTTCCCTCTTTTTTCCCTTTTCCTCCTCTTTGTTCTCCCAATCCCAGATTTCCCCTTTTGGGATTTTTTGGGATGTTTTCCCTGCTTTTTAGGATCAGATCTTTGGGATTTTTGGGATCGTTTTCCTGCTTTTTAACAGTGAATCTTTGGGATTTGGGATTTTTAGGGATTGTTTTCCTGGAATTTGGGATTTAGGGGTTTTTTTTTGGATAATTTTCCCTCTTTTTCCAATCAGATCCCGCCCCTTAACGGATTTTCCTGGGATTTTGGGAATTTCCGAGCCACCTCCAGGAGGAATTTTTGCCTTTCCAACAAAATTTGGGATCCTGGGCTCGTTCTCCTCCCTCTGGAATTCCAACCTTGGATTTCATCCCGGATTTTTTAGGGGATTTTGGGCCCTTTCCCCCTCCCATTCCCATTAAAATCCCCCAGAATTCCCACATGGATTCAACCCCCTCCTCCCCTCCCTTTTTCCAGCTTTT
This sequence comes from Poecile montanus, assembly GCA_038429875.1. Taxonomy (NCBI): domain Eukaryota; kingdom Metazoa; phylum Chordata; class Aves; order Passeriformes; family Paridae; genus Poecile; species Poecile montanus. The sequence continues at coordinate 1,512,229 of CM076531.1, forward strand.
TTTTTCAGCCTGGAATTCCCAGGGAATTTTTGACCTTTTCCAGGTGAATTCCATGAATTATTCATTGACTCCAATTAAAGAATTCCCAATTTATTTCCACTCCCAACGTTCCCAGCTCAAATTTCCCTTTTATTCCCATTTTCCCAATGGATAAACTCCCATTTTTTCCCTGCCCTGAACAGAATTTTGGGGATTTTCCCCCCAATTCCTGCTTTTCCCAGTTTTTTTAATGGATTTGACATCCCTTGATCCCATTATTATTTAATTTTGGGGCTATTCCAGAGATTTTTGGGGCTATTCCAGAGGGGTTTTGGGGATATTGATTTATTTTAGGGATATTCCAGGGGTTTTTAGGGCTATTCCAGGTTTTTTGGGGGATATTCCAGGGGCTTTAGGGATATTCCAGAGTTTTTTTGGGATATTCCAGAGGTTTTTTGGGATATTGATTTATTTTAGGGATATTCCAGGTTTTTTTTTGCTATTCCAGGATTTTTTTGGGGGATATTCCAGCAGTTTTGGGAATATTCCAGAGGTTTTTCCTTCCCTGGGATCCCAAAAACTCCCAGAGCCTCCCAATCCCGTTTTTTCCCCCCAAATCCTTCGGAATTCCGGCAGAATTCCCAACCCTGAGGCTTCCAAAGGAATTCCAGAACTTTATCTGGGAGAGGGATCAATCCTTGATTTTTGGGATCGTTTTTCCAGGGGGAAAAAAAACCCCAAAATTCCCTTTTCCAGGTTAAAAAAAAAGGGAAAATTCCCTAATTAATTAATCCTAATTAATCCCAAAAATTCCTGATTTTTCCTGGATTTTCCAGGCTCCCAAATCCCCATTTTTTGGGGGAATATCCCGATGTTTTCCATAAAAAAAAAGGGAATTCTTTTCCTGCTCCTTTGTCAGGTTCATCCCAGGAGGAAATTCCTGAATTAATCCCGGGGAAACCCCTTAATTAATTCATCCTAATTAATCCTAATTAACCCTGGTAATTAATCCTGGCTTTTCCTGGCTCCCAAATCCCCCGATTTTTTGGGAATTTTCCAGCGTTTTTCCATTAAAAAAAAAGGATCATTCCCAGAGTTTTTTCCTTGCTCCATTCCTTAATTAATTAATCCTAATTAACCCTAATTAATCCTGGATCTCTGGTAATTAATCCTGCCTTTTCCTGGCTCCCAAATCCCCCAGTTTTTGGGGAATTTTCCGGCGTTTTTCCATGAAAAAAAGGGAATTTTCCCCTCTCCTTTGTCTCCTCTCTTTGTTTCTTTTTCCAAGGGAATTCCCCCTCTGGAATGGGAGAAAAAAAGGGGGAAAATTGGAGGGAATTTGGGGGAAAAATGGGAAAAAATGGGGAAAGAAAAGAGGGAAAAACTGGAGGGAATTTGGGGGAAAAAATGGGGAAAAAAAAGGGGAAAAATGGGGAAAAAAAAGGGGAAAAATTGGGAAAATAGTGGAGTTGATTTGGGATAAATTTGGGATAAATGTGGGATAAATTTATCCATTGACTTTTAATTCCAGGTGGTTTTAAATTCCTTTTAATTCCATTTTTTAATTTTAATTCCAGAGTTTTCTTTAATTCCTGGGGTTTTTAATTCCAGCTTTTTTAATTCCTTTCTTTTTAATTCCAGGTTATTTTTAATTCCTTTCTTTTTTCATTTCTTTCTTTTTTTATTCCTTTTTTTTTTTTAATTCCAGATTTGTTTTTTTTTTTTTATCCTTTAATTCCAGGGGTTTTAAAATTCCTTTCTTTTTAATTCCAAGGTTTTTAAAAATCCCTTTATTTTTTAATTTCCTTATTTTTAATTCCAAGAATTTTTATTAATTACAGGGTTTTTTTTCCCCCCTTTAATTCCAGGGATTTTTTAATTCCTTTCCTTTTAATTCCAGGCTTTTTTTTATCCTTTATTTTTTTATTCCAGGTTTTTTTTTATCCTTTATTTTTTTATTCCAGGTTTTTTTTTATCCTTTAATTCCAAAGGTTTTTTAATTCCTTTATTTTCCCTTCCAGGGATTTTTTATCCTTTTATTCCAAAGGTTTTTTAATTCTTTTAATTCCAAGGATTTTTAATTCCTTAATTTTCCCTTCCAGGGATTTTTTTATCCTTTAATTCCAAGGATTTTTAATTCCTTTAATTCCAAAGGTTTTTTAATTCCTTTATTTTCTATTCCAGGGATTTTTTTATTCTTTAATTCCAAAGGTTTTTTAATTCCTTTAATTCCAAAGGTTTTTTAATTCCTTTATTTTCTATTCCAGGGATTTTTTTATTCTTTAATTCCAAAGGTTTTTTAATTCCTTAATTTTCCCTTCCAGGGATTTTTTATCCTTTAATTCCAAAGGTTTTTTAATTCTTTTAATTCCAAGGATTTTTAATTCCTTTATTTTCTATTCCAGCGATTTTTTATCCTTTAATTCCAAGGATTTTTAATTCCTTTAATTCCAAGGATTTTTAATTCCTTAATTTTCCCTTCCAGGGATTTTTTATCCTTTAATTCCAAAGGTTTTTTAATTCCTTTATTTTCTATTCCAGGGATTTTTTATCCTTTAATTCCAAAGGTTTTTTAATTCCTTTATTTTCTATTCCAGGGATTTTTTATCCTTTAATTCCAAAGGTTTTTTAATTCCTTTAATTCCAAAGGTTTTTTAATTCCTTTATTTTCCCTTCCAGGGATTTTTTATCCTTTTATTCCAAAGGTTTTTTAATTCCAGGAATTTTCTTTTAATCTCCTTTATTTAATTCCCATTTTTTTCTGTTTTTTTCCTCCTTTTCCCACTCCCACATTTCTTTTTATTTTTTATTTTTCCAGGAAATCTTTCAACATTCCCAAAAAACCCCGAAATTCCCAATTTTTCTGCTCCAAAACCTCTGGAATTTCACCCAAAGATGTCCAGGAAGCAGCAGCCCAAAGGTAGGAATTCCCAGAACCCCCAAAATCTGGGATTTGATCCCAAAAAAAACCCCAAATCTGGGATTATTTTAATTGGGAATTGCAGCTTTGGGATCCCAGGAATTGTTAATTGGGTTAATTGGGATCGGAGCTCTGGAGTTCCCTGGGAATTCCCAGGGAGTTTTCCAAGGATTCTGGGAATGCTCCCAGCTGGGAGAGGGGAAAAATGGGGGAAAACTGGGGAAAAATGGGAAAAATTGGGGAAAAATGGGAAAAATTGGGGAAAAAAAGGGGGGAAATTGGGGAAAAATGGGAAAAATTGGGGAAAATTGGGAAAAATTGGGGAAAAAAAGGGGAAAATTGGGGAAAATTGGGGAAAAAAAGGGGAAAATTAGGGAAAATGGGAAAAATTGGGGAAAAAAAGGGGAAAATTGGGGAAAATGGGAAGAATTGGGAAAAAAAGGGGGGAAATTGGGAAAAAAAAAGGGGAAAATTGGGGAAAAATGGGAAAAATTGGGAAAAAAAGGGGGGAAATTGGGAAAAAAGGGGGGAAATTGGAAAAAAAAAGGGGGAAAATTGGGAAAAATTGGGGAAAAAAAGGGGAAAATTGGGGAAAATTGGGAAAAATTGGGGGAAAAAAGGGGAAAATTGGGGAAAAATGGCAAAAATTGGGAAAAAAAAGGGGGGAAATTGTGAAAAAAGGGGGAAAATTGGGAAAAAAAAGGGGAAAATTGGGGGAAAATGGCAAAAATTGGGAAAAAAAAGGGGGAAAAATGGGAAAAATAGGTGGAAAAATGAGAGGAAAATTGGGAAGAAATGGGAAAATGAGGAAAAAAGGGGGGAAATTGGGAAAAAAAAGGGGGAAATTGGGAAAAAAAGGGAAAATTGGGAAAAAAAAGGGGGAAATTGGGAAAAAAAGGGGGAAATTGGGAAAAAAAGGGGGAAATTGGGAAAAAAAGGGCAAATTGGGAGAAAAATGGGGGAATTGGGAAAAAAAGGGGGGAATTGGGAAAAAATGGGAAAAACTGGGAAAAAAGGGGGAAATTGGGAAAAAAGGGGAAAATTGGGGAAAAATGGGAAAAATTGGGGAAAAAAAGGGGGAAATTGGGGAAAAAAGGGGGAATTGGGAAAAAAAGGGGGAAATTGGGGAAAAATGGGGGAAATTGGGAAAAAATGGGAAAAATTGGGGAAAAAAAGGGGAAAATTGGGGAAAAATGGCAAAAATTGGGGAAAAAAAGGGGGGAAATTGGGAAAAAAAGGGGGAAATTGGGGAAAAAAAGGGGGAAATTGGGAAAAAAAGGGGGAAATTGGGAAAAAAAGGGGGAAATTGGGGAAAAAAGGGAAAAATTGGAAAAAAAGGGGGGAAATTGGGAAAAAATGGGAAAAAATTGGGAAAAAAAGGGGGGAAATTGGGAAAAAAAGGGGGAAATTGGGAAAAAAGGGGGGAAATTGGAAAAAAAAAGGGGGAAATTGGGAAAAAAAGGGGGGAAATTGGGAAAAAAAGGGGGGAAATTGGGAAAAAAGGGGGAAATTGGGGAAAAATGGGAAAAATTGGGGGAAAATGGGGGGAAATTGGGAAAAAAAAGGGGAAATTGGGAAAAAAATGGAAAAAATTGGGAAAAAAAAGGGGGAAAAATGGGAAAAATAGGTGGAAAAATGAGAGGAAAATTGGGAAGAAATTGGAAAATGAGGAAAAAAGGGGGGAAATTGGGAAAAAAAAGGGGGAAATTGGGAAAAATGGGGGAAAAATTGGGAAAAATTGGGAAAATGAGGAAAAAAGGGGAAAATGTGGGAAAAAATGTGGGAAAAAATGAGGGAAAAATGAGGGAAAAGGGGGGAAAGTTGGGAAAAAATGGAGAAAAATGAGGAGGGAAAGGAGAAGTTTTGGGATTTTGGGAATTTTCCTGGGATTTTGTGGGAAAAATGAGGGGGAAAAGGGGAATTTTGGGGGTTTTGGGAATTTTCCTGGGATTTTGTGGGAAAAAAGGTGGAGAAATCCAGGAAAAATGCTGGAAAATTGAGGGGAAAGAGGGCAAGTTTTGGGGTTTTGGGATCCCAGTAAAACTGGGAATTTTCCTGGAATTTTCCAGGAATTCCAGGGGGTTTTTTTTGGGATTGATTCTCCCAAGGAATCCCAGAGAATTTTTGCTCCCTGTCAGAAATAAAACAGTGGAAAAACCCAGGAAAAACAAAGTGGAAAAACCCAAATTTGGGGATTTTTAGGATCCCAGCTCAAGTGGGAATTTCCCCTTGAATCCCAGGAATTTTTTGGGATCAATCCCTTCACAATTCCCCCATTTTCCCTAAAAAAAAAATCCACAACATCCAGCCAGAATTCCAACAAAAAAAAAAAGGGATTTAAAGCAGAAAACCTCATCCCTAAATCCCCTTTTTTAGCCTCAAAATTCCCTGGGCTCCTTCCCTGCTTTTTCCATGGATTTTTCCCTTTTTTCCAAGGTGTTTTTCCAGGGTTTTTTTTGTGGGATGAGAGGATTCCCTTGGAATGTTAATTCCAGAGGGTGTTTGGAGAGGGGGGAGGGGCCTCATTTGTCTTTATTTGCCTTTAATTAATTATTGAGAGGCAATTCCAGGCCCTTTCCCAGCGGGAAAATCCAGGGATTTTCCGGGATAATTTTCCCATTTGCTCTGCCAGATGGATCCTAAAGGATTATCCCGAAAAAAAATTGGGATTTGGGGGGGGTTTAGAGGGGAAAAGGTGGGAAAATGGGGGAAAAATGGGGATTTTGGGGGAAAATTTGGGAATTTTGGGGGGAAAATGTGGGAATTTAGGGGGAAATGTGGGAATTTTGGGGGGAAAATGTGGGAATTTTGGGGGAAAATTTGGGAATTTGGGGGGAAAATGTGGGAATTTGGGGGGAAAATGTGGGAATTTTGGGGAAAATGAGGGAATTTGGGGGGAAAATATGGGAATTTGGGGGGAAAATTTGGGAATTTGGGGGGAAAATGTGGGAATTTGGGGGAAAATGTGGGAATTTAGGGAGAAATATGGGAATTTAGGGAGAAATGTGGGAATTTTGGGGGAAAATGTGGGAATTTAGGGAGAAATGTGGGAATTTGGGGGCAAATGTGGGAATTTGGGGGGGAAATGAGGGAATTTAGGGAGAAATGTGGGAATTTTGGGGGGAAAACGTGGGAATTTGGGGGGAAAATGAGGGAATTCAGGGAGAAATGTTGGAATTTGGGGGGAAACCATTGGAATTCATGGGAATTTGGGCAGAAAAATTTGGGATATTGAGGGAAAAACACCTGGAATTCGAGGGTTGGAGCTTCCTGGAGCTGGAATTTTTTGGGATCGAAGCTCCTGGGCTTGGAATTTGCCTTGGAGAGGGAATTTTTGGGCTTTGGAAGTTCCTGGGGATGGGAATTTTGGGATTGGGGTGGGAATTTTGGGATTGGGGTGGGAATTTTGGGATTGGGGTGGGAATTTTGGGATTTAGGGTGGGAATTTTGGGATTTAGGGTGGGATTTTTGGGATTTGGGTGGGAATTTTGGGATTTGGCTGGGAATTTTGGGATTTAGGCTGGGAATTTTGGGATTGGGGTGGGATTTTTGGGATTGGGGTGGGAATTCTGGGATTTGGGCTGGGAATTCCGGGATTTGGGTGGGAATTTTGGGATTTGGGGTGGGAATTTTGGGATTTAGGTGGGAATTTTGGGATTTAGGGTGGGAATTCCGGGATTTAGCTGGGAATTCCGGGATTTGGGTGGGAATTCCAGGATTTGGGTGGGAATTTTGGGATTTAGGCTGGGAATTTTGGGATTGGGGTGGGATTTTTGGGATTGGGGTGGGATTTTTGGGATTTAGGGTGGGAATTTCAGGATTTGGCTGGGAATTCCGGGATTTGGGCTGGGAATTCCGGGATTTGGGCTGGGAATTCCGGGATTTGGCTGTGAATTCCAGGATTTGGGGTGGGAATTTCGGGATTTGGGTGGGAATTCCGGGATTTGGGTGGGAATTCCGGGATTTGGCTGTGAATTCCAGGATTTGGGCTGGGAATTTTGGGATTTGGGTGGGAATTCCAGGATTTGGGTGAGAATTCCAGGATTTGGGTGGGAATTTTGGGATTGGGGGATGCTGTGGGGCCAGGATCCAGCATTCCCAGGCAAATTCCCGGTTTTTTTCCCACAGATTCCTTGGGATTCATCTTCGACGTTCGCTCCGGGGCCGTGCGGGCGCAGGGCGGCTGCTCCGAGAACATGAAGGAAAAGGTGCCCAGAATTCCCAAAATTCCCAAATTCCCAACAATTCCCAACAATTCCCACTCACCCAGGAGTCCCCAGTTTTCCAAGAATTCCCAATTTTCCAGAATTCCCAACAGCTCCCCAGTTTTCCCAGGGATTCCCATTCTCCCACAATTCCTCTTGAATTTTTCCCAGGATTTTTCCCTCACTTTTCCCCTGGAATTCTCCGTTAATTTCCCATGGATTTTTCCAGGGATTTTTCCCTGTTTTCCTGTGATTTTCTCAGGGGTTTTTCCATGACCTTCCTGTGGATTTTCCCATGGTTTTCCCAGAGTTTTTTCCTGGGATTTTTCCCTGACTTTTCCATGGTTTTTCCATGGCTTTTCCCATGGATTTTCCCATGGCTTTTCCCAGTTTTTCCCTGGATATTCCCATGGATACTCCATGGCTTTTCCCATGGATATTCCCCTGGATATTCCCAGTTTTTCCCCTGGATTTTCCCAGTTTTTCCCCTGGATATTCCCAGTTTTTCCCATGGATTTTCCCATGGATTTTCCCATGGATTTTCCAGGTGCAGGCGGTGCGGGCGGTGGTTCCCCAGCGCAGCACCCCCTGTTTTCCCTCTGACTTTTCCCAGTTTTCCCCTGAATATTCCCCAGGATATTCCCAGTTTTTCATGGAATTTCCCCTGGATATTCCCATGGATATTCCCCTGGATATTCCCAGTTTTTCCCCAGGATATTCCCAGTTTTCCCCATGGATTTTCCCTGTTTTTCCAGGTGCAGGCGGTGCGTGCGGTGGTTCCCCAGCGCAGCACCCCCTGAATATTCCCCAGGATATTCCCCTGCATATTCCCCTGGATATTCCATGGATATTCCCAGTTTTCCCCTGGATTTTCCATGGATATTCCCTGACATTCCCCTGGATTTTCCCAGTTTTCCCCAGGATATTCCATGGATATTCCCTGTCATTCCCCTGGATATTCCCAGTTTTTCCCCTGGATTTTCCCCTGGATTTTCCCCTGGATTTCCCATGGATTTCCCATGGATTTCCCCTGGATTTTCCCAGTTTTTCCCATGGATATTCCATGGATTTTCCCTGTTTTTCCAGCTGCAGGCGGTGCGGGCGGTGGTTCCCCAGCGCAGCACCCCCTGAATATTCCCCAGGATATTCCCAGTTTTCCCCAGGATATTCCATGGATATTCCCTGTCATTCCCCTGGATTTTCCCAGTTTTTCCCCTGGATTTCCCCTGGATTTTCCCAGTTTTTCCCATGGATATTCCATGGATTTTCCCAGTTTTTCCCATGGATATTCCATGGATTTTCCCAGTTTTCCCGTGGATATTCCATGGATTTTCCCTGTTTTTCCCCTGGATTTTCCAGGTGCATGCGGTGGTTCCCCAGCGCAGCACCCCCTGAATATTCCCCAGGATATTCCCAGTTTTCCCCAGGATATTCCATGGATATTCCCTGTCATTCCCCTGGATTTTCCCAGTTTTTCCCCTGGATTTCCCATGGATTTTCCCAGTTTTTCCCATGGATATTCCATGGATTTTCCCAGTTTTTCCCCTGGATTTTCCATGGATATTCCCAGTTTTTCCCATGGATTTTCCCAGTTTTTCCCCTGGATTTTCCCCTGAATTTTCCCCTGGATATTCCCAGTTTTTCCCTGGATATTCCCCTGGATTTCCCCTGTCTTTCTCCCCGATTTTCCCAGTTTTTCCCCTGGATTTTCCCCAGGATATTCCCAGTTTTTCCCCTGGATTTTCCCAGTTTTTCCCATGGATATTCCATGGATTTTCCCCTGGATTTTCCATGGATATTCCCAGTTTTCCCCAGGATATTCCATGGATATTCCCTGTCATTCCCCTGGATTTTCCCAGTTTTTCCCATGAATATTCCCAGTTTTTCCCATGGATTTTTCCAGGTACAGGCAGTGCGTGCGGTGGTTCCCCAGCACAGCACCCCCTGAATATTCCCCAGGATATTCCCAGTTTTTCCCATGGATTTTCCCAGTTTTTCCCATGGATTTTCCCAGTCTTTCCCCTGGATTTTCCCAGTTTTTCCCCTGGATTTTCCATGAATTTTCCCAGTTTTTCCCATGAATATTCCCAGTTTTTCCCATGGATTTTTCCAGGTGCAGGCGGTGCGTGCGGTGGTTCCCCAGCGCAGCACCCCCTGAATATTCCCCAGGATATCCCATGGATTTTCCCTGTCATTCCCATGGATATTCCCAGTTTTTCCCCTGGATTTTCCCAGTTTTTCCCATGAATATTCCCAGTTTTTCCCATGGATTTTCCAGGTGCAGGCGGTGCGTGCGGTGGTTCCCCAGCGCAGCACCACCGAGATCCTGCTGGTGCTGCAGCACTTTGACAACGCCGTGGACAGCGCCGTGCAGGCCTTCATGGAGGGTGGGAATGCCGGGAATTCCGGGAATTCCGGGAATTCTGGGAATTCTGGGATCGGGGGAGGGGGTTCTGGGATTGGGAGAGGGGATTTGGGGATGGAATTTTGGGGTTTGGAGAGGGAATTTTGGGATTTGGAGAGGGAATTTTGGGGTTTGGGGATGGAATTTTGGGGACAGCGCCGTGCAGGCCTTCATGGAGGGTGGGAATTCCAGGAATTCTGGGAATTCCGGGAATTCTGGGAATTCTGGGATCGGGGGAGGGGGTTCTGGGATTGGGAGAGGGGATTTGGGGATGGAATTTTGGGATTTGGAGAGGGAATTTTGGGGGTTTGGGAGGGAATTTTGGGGTTTGGGGATGGAATTTTGGGGACAGCGCCGTGCAGGCCTTCATGGAGGGTGGGAATGCCGGGAATTCCGGGAATTCTGGGAATTCTGGGAATTCTGGGATCGGGGGAGGGGGTTCTGGGATTGGGGCAGGGAATTTTGGGATTTGGGGATGGAATTTTGGGATTTGGAGAGGGAATTTTGGGGATTTGGGGATGGAATTTTGGGGACAGCGCCGTGCAGGCCTTCATGGAGGGTGGGAATGCCGGGAATCCCAGGAATTCTGGGAATTCCGGGAATTCTGGGAATTCTGGGATCGGGGGAGGGGATTTTGGGGATTTGGGGATGGAATTTTGGGATTTGGAGAGGGAATTTTGGGATTTGGAGAGGGAATTTTGGGGTTTGGGGATGGAATTTTGGGGACAGCGCCGTGCAGGCCTTCATGGAGGGTGGGAATCCCGGGAATTCTGGGAATTCTGGGAATTCTGGGAATTCTGGGATCAGGGGAGGGGATTCTGGGATCGGGGCAGGGGATTTTGGGGGTTTGGGGATGGAATTTTGGGATTTGGAGAGGGAATTTTGGGATTTGGGGATGGAATTTTGGGATTTGGAGAGGGAATTTTGGGGATTTGGGGATGGAATTTTGGGGACAGCGCCGTGCAGGCCTTCATGGAGGGTGGGAATTCCAGGAATTCCGGGAATTCTGGGAATTCTGGGATCGGGGGAGGGGGTTCTGGGATTGGGGCAGGGGATTTGGGGGGTTTGGAGCGGGAATTTTGGGGTTTGGAGAGGGAATTTTGGGGTTTGGAGAGGGAATTTTGGGATTTGGAGAGGGAATTTTGGGGTTTGGGGATGGAATTTTGGGGTTTGGGGATGGAATTTTGGGGACAGCGCCGTGCAGGCCTTCATGGAGGGTGGGAATGCCGGGAATCCCGGGAATTCTGGGAATTCTGGGAATTCTGGGATCGGGGGAGGGGATTCTGGGATCAGGGCAGGGGATTTTGGGGGTTTGGGGGGGGAATTTTGGGATTTGGAGAGGGGATTTTGGGGTTTGGGGATGGAATTTGGGGTTTGGAGAGGGGATTTTGGGGTTTGGAGAGGGAATTTTGGGGTTTGGGGATGGAATTTTGGGGCCAGCGCCGTGCAGGCCTTCATGGAGGGTGGGAATCCCGGGAATTCCGGGAATTCTGGGAATTCTGGGATTGGGGGAGGGGATTTTGGGCGTTTGGGGGGGGAATTTTGGGATTTGGAGAGGGAATTTTGGGGTTTGGGGATGGAATTTTGGGGACAGCGCCGTGCAGGCCTTCATGGAGGGTGGGAATGCCGGGAATCCCGGGAATTCCGGGAATTCTGGGAATTCTGGGATCAGGGGAGGGGGTTCTGCCTTTTAGGGAGGGGATTTTGGGGGTTTGGAGAGGGAATTTTGGGATTTGGGGATGGAATTTTGGGATTTGGAGAGGGAATTTTGGGATTTGGAGAAGGAATTTTGGGGATTTGGAGAAGGAATTTTGGGGATTTGGAGAGGGAATTTTGGGGGTTTGGGGAGGGAATTTTGGGGATTTGGGGATGGAATTTTGGGATTTGGAGAAGGAATTTTGGGGGTTTGGGGAGGGAATTTTGGGATTTGGGGATGGAATTTTGGGGTTTGGGGAGGGAATTTTGGGGCAGCGCCGTGCAGGCCTTCATGGAGGGTGGGAATCCCGGGAATCCCGGGAATTCTGGGAATTCTGGGAATTCTGGGATCGGGGGAGGGGGTTCTGGGATTGGGGCAGGGGATTTTGGGGTTTGGGGATGGAATTTTGGGGTTTGGGGATGGAATTTTGGGGTTTGGAGAGGGAATTTTGGGGTTTGGGGATGGAATTTTGGGATTTGGGGATGGAATTTTGGGGTTTGGAGAGGGAATTTTGGGGATTTGGGGATGGAATTCTGGGATTTGGAGAGGGAATTTTGGGATTTGGAGAGGGAATTTGGGGATTTGGAGAGGGAATTTTGGGGTTTGGGGATGGAATTTTGGGGACAGCGCCGTGCAGGCCTTCATGGAGGGTGGGAATGCCGGGAATTCCAGGAATTCCGGGAATTCTGGGAATTCTGGGATCGGGGGAGGGGGTTTTGGGATTGGGAGAGGGGATTTGGGGATGGAATTTTGGGATTTGGGGATGGAATTTGGGGATTTGGGGATGGAATTTTGGGATTTGGAGAGGGAATTTTGGGGTTTGGAGAGGGAATTTTGGGGATTTGGGGATGGAATTTTGGGATTTGGAGATGGAATTTTGGGGTTTGGAGAGGGAATTTTGGGATTTGGAGAGGGAATTTTGGGATTTGGGGATGGAATTTTGGGATTTGGGGATGGAATTTTGGGGTTTGGGGATGGAATTTTGGGATTTGGAGAGGGAATTTTGGGGATTTGGGACAGGAATTCGGGAATGCCGGGAGAAAATGCCAGGATTTGGGGGAGGGAATTCTGGGATTTCTTGAGGGAATTTTTGGGGATTCACGGAGGGAATTTTGGGATTAGGAAAAGGAATTTCAGGATTTGGAGAGGGAATTCTGAAATTTTGGGAGGAAATTCTGGGATTTGGGGTGGAAATCTGGGAAATCCGGAATTCCAGGAGGGAATTCTGGGATTTGGGGAGGGAATTTTGGGATTTCTGGAGGGAATTTGAGGATTTGGGGTGGGAATTCTGTGATTGGGAAGGGATTTGAGGGGATTTTGGGAGAGATTTGGGATGGAATTTTTAGGATTCAGGGAATTTGGGATGGAATTTTTGGGATTTGAGAGGATTTGAGATGGAATTTTTGGGATTTGGGATGGAATTTTTGGGATTTGAGAGGATTTGAGATGGAATTTTTGGAATTTGGGATGGAATTTTTGGGATTTGAGAGGATTTGAGATGGAATTTTTGGGATTTGAGATGGAATTTTTGGGATTTGGGATGGAATTTTTGGGATTTGGGATGGAATTTTTGGGATTTGAGAGGATTTGAGATGGAATTTTTGGGATTTGGGATGGAATTTTTGGGATTTGGGATGGAATTTTTGGGATTTGGGATGGAATTTTTGGGATTTGGGATGGAATTTTTGGGATTTGGGATGGAATTTTTGGGATTTGGGATGGAATTTTTGGGATTTGGGATGGAATTTTTGGGATTCTCAGGGATTTGGGCTGGAATTTCAGGTTTGGAGATACCTGGGGGGTTGGAATTTCGGGAATTCTCCTTTTCCCTCCCCCTCATTCCCAATTTTTCCCATTTTTTTCCAGGGAATGCCAGCGAGGTGCTCAAGGAATGGACGGTGACCGGGAAAAAAAAGGCAATTCCAAAAAATTCCCAAAAAATCCCCAAATCCCCCAAATCCCTGAGGAATCAACCCCAGGAATCTCAGGATCCAGAGGAATCCCAAATTCCAGGAATTTCCATGGAATTTTTCCCATTTTTTTCCCCCAATTTTTTCCCAATTAAAACTTGGATTTTTCCCCATTTCTTTCCCATTTTTCCCCCCATTTTTTTCCCAAATTTTTCCCATTTTTTCCCCGATTTTTTTCCTCCTTTTTTTTCTCAATCAAAGTTTGGATTTTCCCCATTTTTTCCCCATTTTTTTCCCAAATTTTTTCCCATTTTTTTTTCCCATTTTTCCCCATTTTTTCCCCATTTTTTTCCCCATTTTTTCCCCATTTTTTCCCCAATTTTTTTCCCAATTAAAGCTTGGATTTTCCCCCATTTTTTTCCCATTTCCCCCCCATTTTTTCCCATTTTTTCCCCATTTTTCCCCCAATTAAACCCTGGATTTTCCCAACTTTTTCCCCTTTTTTCCCAAATTCTTTCTCATTTTTTCCCCATTTTTTCCCCAATTAAACCCTGAATTTCCCCTTTTTTTTTCCCATTAAAACAAAAATTTCTCCCATTTTTTTTCCCCAATTTCCCCCAATCAAAACCTGGATTTTTCCTGATTTTCCCCTCAATTTTCCCCCCAATAATTTCCCATTTTCCCCCAATTAAAACCTGGATTTTTTCCCTGATTTTTTCCCTGATTTTTCCCTGATTTTCCCCTGATTTTTCCCTGATTTTCCCAGATTTTTCCCTCATTTTTCCCTGATTTTTCCCCGATTTTTCCCTCATTTTTCCCTCATTTTTCCCTCATTTTTCCCTCATTTTTCCCCTGATTTTTCCCTGATTTTTCCCTGATTTTCCCCTGATTTTTCCCTGATTTTTTTCCCTGATTTTTTTCCGATTTTTTTTCCCTGATTTTTTCCCCTGATTTTCCCTGATTTTTCCCTGATTTTTCCCTGATTTTTTCCCAATTATTCCCTGATTTTTTTCCTGATTTTTCCCTGATTTTTTCCCTGATTTTCCCTGATTTTTCCCCGATTTTTCCCTGATTTTTTCCCCGATTTTTTCCTGATTTTCCCCTGATTTTTCCCTGATTTTTCCCTGATTTTTCCCTGATTTTCCCTGATTTTTCCCTGATTTTTCCCTGATTTTTCCCCGATTTTTCCCCGATTTTTCCTCGATTTTTTCCCTGATTTTCCCCTGATTTTTCCCCGATTTTTCCCTGATTTTTCCCTGATTTTCCCCTGATTTTCCCCTGATTTTTCCCCTGATTTTCCCTGATTTTTCCCCGATTTTTCCCTGATTTTTTCCCCGATTTTTTCCTGATTTTCCCCTGATTTTTCCCTGATTTTTCCCTGATTTTTCCCTGATTTTTCCCTGATTTTTCCCTGATTTTTCCCTGATTTTTTCCCTGATTTTTTCCCTGATTTTCCCCTGATTTTTCCCTGATTTTCCCTGATTTTTCCCTGATTTTTCCCTGATTTTTCCCTGATTTTTCCCCGATTTTCCCCTGATTTTCCCAGATTTTTCCCTGATTTTTCCCTGATTTTTCCCTGATTTTTCCCCGATTTTTCCCCGATTTTTCCCCGATTTTCCCCTGATTTTCCCAGATTTTTCCCTGATTTTTCCCTGATTTTTCCCTGATTTTTCCCCGATTTTTCCCTGATTTTTCCCCGATTTTTCCCTGATTTTTCCCTGATTTTTCCCTGATTTTTCCCTGATTTTTTCCCTGATTTTTTCCCTGATTTTTCCCTTGATTTTTTCCCTGATTTTTTCCCTGATTTTTCCCTGATTTTTCCCCGATTTTTCCCCGATTTTTTCCCTCATTTTTCCCTCATTTTTCCCTCATTTTTCCCTGATTTTTTCCCCGATTTTTCCCCGATTTTTCCCTGATTTTTTTCCCTGATTTTCCCCTGATTTTTTCCCTGATTTTTCCCTGATTTTTTCCCTGATTTTTTCCCCGATTTTTCCCCGATTTTTCCCTGATTTTTCCCTGATTTTCCCCTGATTTTTCCCTGATTTTTCCCCGATTTTTCCCTGATTTTTTTTTTCCTGATTTTTTTTCCCTGATTTTTTCCCTGATTTTTCCCTGATTTTTCCCTGATTTTTCCCTGATTTTTCCCCGATTTTTCCCCGATTTTTCCCTGATTTTTCCCTGATTTTTCCCTGATTTTTCCCTGATTTTCCCCTGATTTTTCCCTGATTTTTCCCCGATTTTTCCCCGATTTTTTCCCCGATTTTCCCCTGATTTTTTCCCTGATTTTTTCTCCCTGATTTTTTTTCCCTGATTTTTCCCTGATTTTTTTTCCCCATATTTTCCCCTGATTTTTCCCTGATTTTTCCCCGATTTTTCCCTGATTTTTTTTTTCCTGATTTTTTTTCCCTGATTTTTTCCCTGATTTTTCCCTGATTTTTCCCTGATTTTTCCCTGATTTTTCCCTGATTTTTCCCTCATTTTCCCCTGATTTTTCCCTGATTTTTTCCCTGATTTTCCCCTGATTTTTCCCTGATTTTTTCCCTGATTTTTCCCCAATTTTCCCCCGATTTTTCCAGATTTTTCCCTGATTTTTCCCTGATTTTCCCCTGATTTTTCCCTGATTTTTCCCAGATTTTTCCCTGATTTTTCCCTGATTTTTCCCTGATTTTTCCCTGATTTTTCCCTGATTTTTCCCTGATTTTCCCCCGATTTTTCCCCGATTTTTTCCCTGATTTTTCCCTGATTTTCCCCCTGATTTTTCCCTGATTTTCCCCCTGATTTTTTCCCTGATTTTTCCCTGATTTTTCCCTGATTTTCCCTGATTTTTCCCTGATTTTTCCCTGATTTTTCCCTGATTTTCCCTGATTTTTCCCTGATTTTCCCTGATTTTTCCCTGATTTTTTCCCTGATTTTTTTCCTTGATTTTTCCTTGATTTTTCCCCTGATTTTTCCCTGATTTTTTCCAAGATTTTCCCCTGATTTTTCCCTGATTTTCCCGATTTTTCCCCGATTTTTCCCCGATTTTTCCCTGATTTTTCCCTGATTTTCCCCTGATTTTTTCCCTGATTTCTCCCTGATTTTTTCCCTGATTTCTCCCTGATTTTCCCTGATTTTTCCCTGATTTTTCCCTGATTTTCCCCTGATTTTTCCCTGATTTTTTTCCCTGATTTTTTTCCCTGATTTTTCCCTGATTTTTCCCTGATTTTTCCCTGATTTTTCCCTGATTTTTCCCTGATTTTCCCCCTAATTTTTCCCCGATTTTCCCCTAATTTTTCCCCGATTTTTCCCTGATTTTTCCCTAATTTTTCCCCGATTTTTCCCTGATTTTTCCCTGATTTTTCCCCGATTTTTTCCCTGAATTTTTCCCTGATTTTTCCCTGATTTTTCCCTGATTTTTCCCCGATTTTCCCCTGATTTTTCCCTGATTTTTCCCTGATTTTTCCCCGATTTTCCCCTGATTTTTCCCTGATTTTTCCCTGATTTTTCCCTGATTTTTCCCCGATTTTCCCCTGATTTTTCCCTGATTTTTCCCTGATTTTTCCCCGATTTTCCCCTGATTTTTCCCTGATTTTTCCCTGATTTTTCCCTGATTTTTTCCCCTGATTTTCCCCTGATTTTCCCCTGATTTTCCCCTGATTTTTTCCCTGATTTTTTTTCCCTGATTTTTTTTCCCCATATTTTTCCCCGATTTTTCCCTGATTTTTTTTTTCCTGATTTTTTTTCCCTGATTTTTTCCCCTGATTTTCCCCTGATTTTCCCCGATTTTTCCCCGATTTTTCCCTGATTTTTTCCCTGATTTTCCCCTGATTTTCCCCTGATTTTCCCCCGATTTTTCCCCGATTTTTCCCCGATTTTTCCCTGATTTTCCCCTGATTTTTCCCTGATTTTTCCCCGATTTTTCCCCGATTTTTCCCTGATTTTTCCCCGATTTTTTCCCTGATTTTTCCCTGATTTTCCCCCTGATTTTCCCCCTGATTTTCCCCCTGATTTTTTCCCTGATTTTTTCCCTGATTTTTTCCCTGATTTTTCCCTGATTTTTCCCTGATTTTTCCCTGATTTTTTTCCCTGATTTTTCCCTGATTTTTCCCTGATTTTCCCCCGATTTTTCCCTGATTTTTCCCTGATTTTTTTCCCTGATTTTTCCCTGATTTTCCCCTGATTTTCCCGATTTTCCCCGATTTTTCCCCGATTTTTCCCCGATTTCTCCCTTATTTCTCCCTTATTTTTCCCTGATTTTTCCCTGATTTTTCCCCGATTTTTCCCTGATTTCCCCCTGATTTTTCCCTGATTTTTCCCTGATTTTCCCCTGATTTTCCCCTGATTTTTCCCCGATTTTTCCCCGATTTTTCCCTGATTTTTTCCCTGATTTTCCCCTGATTTTTCCCTGATTTTTCCCTGATTTTTCCCTGATTTTTTTCCCTGAATTTTCCCTGATTTTATCCCTGATATTTTCCCAGATTTTCCCCTGATTTTTCCCTGATTTTCCCCTGATTTTTCCCCGATTTTTCCCTGATTTTTTCCCTGATTTTTTCCCTGATTTTTCCCTGATTTTTCCCTGAGTTTTTCCCTGATTTTCCCCTGATTTTTCCCTGATTTTTCCCTGATTTTTCCCTGATTTTCCCTGATTTTTCCCTGATTTTTCCCATTTTCCCCCCCCCAACAAAAACCCGGAATTTTCCCCATTTCCCCCTCATTTTCCTCCCGTTTTCCCCATTTTTATTCCCAATAAAACCCGGAATTTTCCTCATTCCCAATTTTTTTCCCAGAACAAGAAGAAGAAACCCAAACCCAAATCCCAGCCCGGCTCCGACCCCGCGGGAAAATCCCGGCCCGGGGAGGAGGAAAATTGGGAAAAGTCGGGAAAATCGGGAATTTCCCAGAACGGATTCCACGGGAACGGCGCCGGATCCCCGGAGCCGCTCCAGGAGAGCCCCCAGGGAGGAGCAGGTGGGAGGGAAATCCGGGAATTCCGGGAAAATCCGGGAATTCTGGGGGAAATCTGGGAATTCTGGGGGAAATCTGGGAATTCTGGGGGAAAATCTGGGAATTTTAGAGGAAAAGTTTGGGATTTGGGGGGAAAAAATCCAGGAATTCTGGGGAAATCCGGGAATTCTGAGGGAAATCTGGGAATTCTGGGGGAAATCTGGGAATTCTGGGGGAAATCTGGGAATTCTGGGGGAAATCCAGGAATTTTAGAGGAAAAGTTCGGGATTTGGGGTGAAAAAATCCAGGAATTCTGGGGAAATCTGGGAATTCTGGGGAAATCTGGGAATTCTGAGGGAAATCCAGGAATTCTGGGGGAAATCTGGGAATTCTGGGGGAAATCCAGGAATTCTGGGGAAAATCTGGAAATTCCTGGGGGAAATCCGGGAATTCTGAGGGAAATCTGGGAATTCTGGGGAAATCTGGGAATTCCTGGGGGAAATCTGGGAATTCTGGGGGAAATCTGGGAATTCCTGGGGGAAATCTGGGAATTCTGGGGGAAATCCGGGAATTCTGGGGGAAAAATCTGGGATTTGGGGGGAAAAAATCCAGGAATTCTGAGGGAAATCCGGGAATTCTGGGGGAAATCTGGGAATTCCGGGGGAAATCTGGGAATTCTGGGGGAAATCTGGGAATTCTGGGGGAAATCTGGGAATTTTAGTGGAAAAGTTTGGGATTTGGGGGGAAAATCTGGGAATTTTAGAGGAAAAATTTGGGATTTGGGGTGAAAAAATCCAGGAATTCTGGGGAAATCCGGGAATTCTGAGGGAAATCTGGGAATTCTGGGAGAAATCCGGGAATTTTAGGGAAAAAATCTGGGATTTGGGGGGGAAATCCGGGAATTTTAGGGAAAAAATCTGGGAATTCTGAGGGAAATCTGGGAATTCTGGGGGAAATCTGGGAATTCTGGGGGAAAAATCTGGGATTTGGGGGGAAAAAATCCAGAAATTCTGAGGGAAATCCGGGAATTCTGGGGAAATCTGGGAATTCTGAGGGAAATCTGGGAATTCTGGGGGAAATCTGGGAATTCTGGGGGAAATCCAGGAATTTTAGAGGAAAAATTTGGGATTTGGGGGGAAAAAATCCAGGAATTCTGAGGGAAATCCGGGAGTTCTGGGGGAAATCTGGGAATTCTGGGGAAATCTGGGAATTCTGGGGAAATCTGGGAATTCTGGGGAAATCTGGGAATTCTGGGGAAAATCCGGGAATTCTGGGGAAATCTGGGAATTCTGGGGAAAATCCGGGAATTCTGGGGAAATCTGGGAATTCTGGGGAAAATCTGGGAATTCCTGGGGGAATTCTGGGGGAAATCCGGGAATTCTGAGGGAAATCCGGGAATTCTGGGGGAAATCTGGGAATTCTGGGGGAAATCTGGGAATTCTGGGGGAAATCTGGGAATTTTAGGGAAAAAATCTGGGATTTGGGAGAAAAATCTGGGATTTGGGGTGAAAAAATCTGGGAATTTTGGGGGAAGATTGGGAATTCTGGGGGAAATTTGGGAATTCTGGGGGAAATCTGGGAATTCCTGGGGGAAATCTGGGAATTCCAGGGGAAATCCGGGAATTCCTGGGGGAAATCTGGGAATTCTGGGGGAAATCCGGGAATTCCTGGGGGAAATCTGGGAATTCTGGGGGAAATCCGGGAATTCCAGGGGAAATCCGGGAATTCTGGGGGAAATCTGGGAATTCTGGGGGAAATCCGGGAATTCCGGGGGAAATCTGGGAATTCTGGGGGAAAATCTGGGAATTTTAGAGGAAAAATTTGGGATTTGGGGTGAAAAAATCCAGGAATTCTGAGGGAAATCCGGGAATTCTGAGGGAAATCCGGGAATTCTGGGGGAAATCTGGGAATTCTGGGGGAAATCTGGGAATTCTGGGGGAAATCTGGGAATTCTGGGGGAAATCTGGGAATTCTGGGGAAATCTGGGAATTCTGGGGGAAATCCACGAATTCTGGGGAAACTGGGAATTTTAGGGAAAAAATCTGGGATTTGGGGGGAGAAAATCCAGGAATTTTGGGGGAAGATTGGGAATTGGGGGGAAATCTGGGAATTCTGGGGGAAATCCAGGAATTTTAGAGGAAAAATTTGGGATTTGGGGGGAAAAAATCCAGGAATTCTGGGGAAATCCGGGAATTCTGAGGGAAATCTGGGAATTCTGGGGGAAATCCAGGAATTCTGGGGGAAATCTGGGAATTCTGGGGGAAATCCGGGAATTCTGGGGGAAATCCGGGGATTCTGGGGGAAATCCGGGAATTTTAGAGGAAAAATTTGGGATTTGGGGTGAAAAAACCCTGGAATTCTGTGGGAAATCTGGGAATTCCGGGGGAAATCTGGGAATTCTGGGGGAAATCCGGGAATTTTAGGGAAAAAATCTGGGATTTGGGGGGGAAATCCGGGAATTCTGGGGGAAATCTGGGAATTCCTGAGGGAAATCTGGGAATTCTGGGGGAAATCTGGGAATTTTAGGGAAAAAATCTGGGAATTTTAGGGAAAAAATCTGGGATTTGGGAGAAAAATCTGGGATTTGGGGTGAAAAAATCCAGGAATTCTGGGGGAAGATTGGGAATTGGGGGGAAATCTGGGAATTCCTGGGGGAAATCTGGGAATTTTAGGGAAAAAATCTGGGATTTGGGGGAAAAAATCTGGGATTTGGGGTGAAAAAATCTGGGAATTTTGGGGAAAAATCTGGGAATTTGGGGGGAAGAATCCGGGAATTGGGGGAAATCTGGGATTGGGGGAATTTTCTTGGGATTTTTTTGGGGTTTTCCAGAGTTGGATCCAGAATTCCAGAGGTCAGGGAATGTTTGGATCCTTGGGATTTGTTGGGATTTGGGGATTTCTTGGAATTCCTTGGGATTTACTGGAATTTTTTGGGATTTTTGAGCTTTCCCGGGGTTTTGTGGAAGGGAATTCCAGGATTTTCCTGGAATTCTGGGGATTCCCAAGGGGAATTTTGGTTTTTCCTGCAGCCCTGGGGAACGGAATTCCGGATTTTCCAACCCAATCCCGGAGCGACCCCAGCGGGAAAAAACTGGGTGAGGAATGGGAAAAATGGGAATTGGGGAGGGAAAATGGGAATTCTGGGAATTGGGGAGGGAAAATTGGGAAAAATTCAGGAAAAATTGGGAGAAATCAGGAAAAAAAATGGGATAAACCAAGAAAAATGGGGAAAAAATCAGGGAAAAATTGGAAAAAAATGGGAAAAAAATCAAGAAAAATTGGGGAAAATTAGGAAAAAATCTGGGAAAGTTTGGGAAAAGTCAGGGAAAAAATCAGGGAAAAAATCAGGGAAAAATCAGGGAAAAATGGGGAAAAATCAGGAATAAATGGGGAAAAAAATGGAAAAAAATGGGGAAAATTGGGAAAAATTCAGGAAAAATTGGGAGAAATCAGGAAAAAAAATGGGATAAACCAAGAAAAATGGGGAAAAATCAGGGAAAAAATTGGAAAAAGATGGGAAAAAATAAAAATTGGGGAAAATTAGGAAAAAATCTGGGAAAGTTTGGGAAAAGTCAGGGAAAAAATCAGGGGAAAATCAGGGAAAAATGGGGAAAAATCAGGAATAAATGGGGAAAAAAATGGAAAAAAATGGGGAAAAAATCGGGAAAAATTCAGGAAAAATTGGGAGAAATCAGGAAAAAAAATGGGATAAACCAAGGAAAATGGGGAAAAATCAGGGAAAAAATTGGAAAAAGATGGGAAAAAATAAAATAAAAATTGGGGAAAATTAGGAAAAAATCAGGGAAAATTTGGGAAAAGTCAGGGAAAAAATCAGGGAAAAATCAGGGAAAAATCAGGAATAAATGGGGAAAAAAATGGAAAAAAATGGGGAAAAAATTGGGAAAAATTCAGGAAAAATTGGGAGAAATCAGGAAAAAAAATGGGATAAACCAAGAAAAATGGGGAAAAATCAGGGAAAAAATTGGAAAAAAATGGGAAAAAAATCAAGAAAAATTGGGGAAAATTAGGAAAAAATCTGGGAAAGTTTGGGAAAAGTCAGGGAAAAAATCAGGGAAAAATGGGGAAAAATCAGGAAAAAATGGGGGAAAAATGGAAAAAAATGGGGAAAAATTGTGAAAAATCAGAAAAAAAATGGGAAAAAAATCAGGAAAAAATCAGGAAAAAATGGGGGAAAATGGGGAAAAAATCAGGAAAAATCAGGAAAAAAAATCAGAAAAAAATCAGGAAAAAATGGGGAAAAAAATTGTGAAAAATCAGAAAAAAATGGGGAAAAACGGGGAAAAAATGGGGAAAAAATGGGGAAAAAAATTGTGAAAAATCAGAAAAAAATGGGAAAAAAATCAGGAAAAAATTAGGAAAAAATGAGGGAAAACCTGGGAAATCTGGGAATCTGGGAATCTGGGAAAGGGGATCTGATCCCTGATTCCTGATCCAGGAGCGGGGCTGGAGAAGTCCCAGAAGGAGCTGCAGGACTGCCCTGGTGCTGCAGTGGGAAACACTGGGAAAAATGGGAAAAAAATTGGGAAAAAAATTGGGAAAAATGGGAAAAAAAATGGGAAAAATGGGAAAAAAATGGGGAAAAAATCAGGAAAAAAATGGGAAAAAATCCAGGAAAATCTGGGGAAAATCTGAGAAAAAATGGGGAAAAAATAGGGAAAAAAATTGTGAAAAATCAGGAAAAAATTGAAAAAAAATCAGGAAAAAATGAGAAAAAATCAGGAAAAAATGGGGAAAAATCAGGAAAAAATGGGGAAAAATCAGGAAAAAATGGGAAAAATCTGGAAAATCTGGGAAATCTGGGAAAGGGGATCTGATCCCTGATCCCTGTTGCAGGAGCGGGGCTGGAGAAGTCCCGGAAGGAGCTGCAGCGCTGCGGGGCTGCGCTGGTGCTGCAGTGGGAAAAATGGGGAAAAATGGGGAAAAAAACAGGAAAAAAATCAGGGAAAAATGGGGAAAATGGGGAAAAAATCAGGGAAAAATGGGGAAAAAATCAGGAAAAAATAGGGAAAAATGGGGAAAAAATCAGAAAAAAATTGTGAAAAATCAGAAAAAAATAGGAAAAAATCAGGAAAAAATCAGGAAAAAATCAGAAAAAAATCAGGAAAAAATCAGGAAAAAATGGGGAAAAATCAGGAAAAAATGGGAAAAAATGGGGAAAAAATGGGGAAAAAAATTGTGAAAAATCAGAAAAAAATGGGAAAAAAACAGAAAAAAATCAGGAAAAAATCCAAAAAAAATGGGGAAAAATCTGGGAAATGTGGGAAATGTGGGAAATGTGGGAATGTGCTCCCTGTTGCAGGAGCGGGGCTGGAGAAGTCCCGGAAGGAGCTGCGGCGCTGCGGGGCTGCGATGACGCTGCAGTGGGAAAAAAATGGGGAAAAATGGGAAAAAAATCAGGAAAAAAATCAGGGAAAAATGGGAAAAAATCAGGAAAAAAATCAGAGAAAAATCAGGAAAAAATCAGAAAAAAACGGGAAAAAATCAGGAAAAAATCAGAAAAAAATCAGAAAAAAATGGGAAAAAATCAGAAAAAAATGGGGAAAAATCTGGGAAATGTGGGAATGTGCTCCCTGTTGCAGGAGCGGGGCTGGAGAAGTCCCGGAAGGAGCTGCGGCGCTGCGGGGCTGCGCTGGCGCGGTGCCGGGCGCTGCTCAGGGAGGAGCTGCAGGGATCCCTGCGCCGGCTGCGGGCGGCGTTCAGCGACATCCACGCATGGTATGGGAAAAATGGGAATTCTGGGAATGCTGGGAATGCTGGGAATGCTGGGAATGCTGGGATGGGGTGTTCAGTGACATCCATGCATGGTATGGGAAAAATGGGAATTCTGGGAATGCTGGGAATGCTGGGAATGCTGGGAATGCTGGGGTGGGGTGTTCAGCGACATCCATGCATGGTATGGGAATAATAACGGGAATTCTGGGAATTCTGGGAATTCTGGGAATGCTGGGAATGCTGGGATGGGCTGGGGTGTTCAGCGACATCCATGCATGGTATGGGAAAAATGGGAATTCTGGGAATGCTGGGAATGCTGGGAATGCTGGGGTGGGGTGTTCAGTGACATCCATGCATGGTATGGGATGGAAACTGGGAATAATAACCGGGAATTTCACTGGGATAACACCAGGAATTACACTAGGATAACACCGGGATAACACTGGGATAACACCGGGAATTACACTGGGATAACACCGGGATAACACCGGGAATTACACCGGGAATTACACTGGGATAACACCGGGATAACACCGGGAATTACACTGGGATAACACCGGGAATTACACCGGGATAACACCGGGAATTACACTGGGATAACACCGGGAATTACACCGGGATAACACCGGGAATTACACTGGGATAACACCGGGAATTACACCGGGATAACACCGGGAATTACACTGGGATAACACCGGGATAACACCGGGAATTACACTGGGATAACACCGGGATAACACCGGGAATTACACCGGGATAACACCGGGATAACACCAGGAATTACACTGGGATAACACCGGGAATTACACTGGGATAACACCGGGATAACTCCGGGAATTACACTGGGATAACACCGGGAATTGCACTGGGATAACACTGGGATAACACCGGGAATTACACTGGGAATTACACTGGGATAACACCGGGATAACACCGGGATAACACTGGGAATTACACCGGGAATTACACTGGGATAACACCGGGATAACACGGGAATTACACCGGGATAACACCGGGATAACACTGGGAATTACACCGGGAATTACACTGGGAATTACACTGGGATAACACCGGGATAACACCGGGATAACACCGGGAATTACACTGGGATAACACCGGGAATTACACCGGGATAACACCGGGAATTACACTGGGAATTACACTGGGATAACACCGGGAATTACACTGGGAATTACACCGGGATAACACCGGGAATTACACTGGGAATTACACTGGGAATTACACTGGGATAACACCGGGATAACACCGGGATAACAGCGGGAATTACACTGGGATAACACCAGGATAACTGGGAATTCTGGGAATTCTGGGAATTCTGGGATGGGGCTGTTCAGAGACAGCCACACCTGGTATGGGAATAACGGGATAAACGGGAATATCCGGGAATTATCTGGGAATGGGGTGTCTGGAGAGACCAGAAATTCCCAAAATCCCGGAATTCCGGGAATTCCAGGGCTTTGGGACGGGGAAACTGTGGGAAAAATGGGAATTTGGGGGGAGTTTTGGGGAATTTTGGGAAGGCTGGGATGGAATTCCCAGAGAATTCTTCATTCCTGGGATGGGGAAACTCTGGGAAAAATGGGAATTTTGGGAGGGGAATTTTGTGGATTTGGGGCAGGAATTCCCACCTGGATCCCCCTGGGGGGGTGGGAATTTTGGGAAAAGAGGAATTTTCTGGGATCTGGGGCAGGAATTTCCTGCTCCTGCTCCTCCTTCCCAGCCCCAATTCCCGATTTTCCCTCTCCCAGATTTTCCCGCGGCTCCGGCCGCCACCTGCCGGCGATTCCCGCCCGGAATTCCCGCCTGGAATTCCCTCCCCTCTTCCTCTTCCTCCTCTCTCCGGGTTTTTCCCCATCCCAGCCCCAAAATTCCTCCCTTTTCCCTCATTTTCCTCCCCTTTCCCAGCTTTTTCTCCAGTTTTTCCCTGGTTTTTTTTTCCCTTTTCCCAGATTTTTTCCCACTTTTCCCCTCATTCCATCCCTAATCTTCTCCCTCTTCCCTATTTTTTCCCATTTTTTCCCATTTTCCCCTCATTTCCCCCCAGTTTTCCCCCCTTTTTTCCCAATTTTCCCTATTTTTTCCCATTTTCCCCTCATTTCCCCCCAGTTTCTCCCCCATTTCCCCCCTTTTTTCCCAATTTTTCCCAATTTTTCCCATTTTTCCCGTTTTTTCCCCTCATTCCATCCCAAATCCTCTCCCTTTTCCCCATTTTCCCCCATTTTCCCCCCATTTTTCCCCCCTTTTTTCCCAGTTTTTTCCCAATTTTTCCCATTTTTCCCGTTTTTCCCCTCATTCCATCCCAAATCCTCTCCCTTTTCCCCATTTTCCCCCAATTTTTTCCCATTTTCCCCAATTTTTCCCCACTTTTCCCAGCTTTTCCCCCCATCCCATCCCTCTCCCTTTTCCCCATTTATTCCCATTTTTCCCGTCTCCCTTTTCCCATTTTTTCCCCCCATTTTTCCCATTTTTTTCCAGTTTTCCCCCCAGTTTTTCCCAGTTTCCCCCATTTTTCCCAGTTTTCCCAATTTTCCCCACTTTTCCCCCCATTTTTCCCCCAGTTTTTCCCAGTTTCCCCCCATTTTTTCCCAGTTTTCCACTTTTCCCCCCATTTTTCCCCCAGTTTCTCCCAATTTTCCCCCCCATTTTTCCCAGTTTTTCCCATTTTTCCCTCATTTTTCCCCCAGTTTTTCCCATTTTTTCCCACTTTTCCAGTTTTTCCCCCATTTTTCCCACACTTTTCCCCACTTTTCCCCCCCATTTTTCCCAGTTTTTCCCATTTTTCTCCCATTTTTCCCCCCAGTTTCTCCCAGTTCTCCCAGTTTCTCCCAGTTTCTCCCAGTTTTTCCCAGTTTTTCCCAGTTTCTCCCACTTTCCCCCCCAGTTTTTCCCAGTTTCTCCCATTTTTCCCCCCAGTTTTCCCAGTTTTCCCAGTTTTTCCCAGTTTTTCCCAGTTTTTCCCAGTTTCTCCCAGTTTCTCCCATTTTTCCCCCCATTTTCTCCCATTTTCTCCCAGTTTCTCCCAGTTTCTCCCAGTTTTTCCCAGTTTTTCCCAGTTTCTCCCATTTTTCCCCCCATTTTCTCCCATTTTCTCCAGTTTCTCCCAGTTTTTCCCAGTTTCTCCCAGTTTCTCCCATTTTTCCCCCCATTTTCTCCCATTTTCTCCCATTTTCTCCCAGTTTCTCCCAGTTTCTCCCAGTTTTTCCCAGTTTTTCCCTCTTTCCTGCAGCCTCATGGATCGGGAGGTGGCTCTGCTGGCCGAGATGGACAAAGTCAAGGCGGAAGCGAGTGAGGAAAATTCCCAAAATTCCCAAAATTCCCAGGATTTCCCTCCCATCCCCCCCATTCCCAGGATTCCTCCAAGGGTGGGAAAAGAATTCCCAATTTCCCACCCCAAATTCCCAATTTCCCACCCAAAATTCCCAATTTTCCACCCAAAATTCCCAATTTCCCACCAAAAATTCCCAATTTCCCACCAAAAATTCCCAATTTCCCACCCAGAATTCCCAATTTCCCACCCAAAATTCCCAATTTTCCTCTCAAAATTCCCAATTTCCCACCCAAAATTCCCAATTTCCCTCCCAAAATTCCCAATTTCCCACCCAAAATTCCCCATTTCCCACCCAAAATTCCCAAATTCCCACCCCAAATTCCCAATTTCCCACCCAAAATTCCCAATTTTCCACCCAAAATTCCCAATTTCCCACCCAGAATTCCCAATTTCCCACCAAAAATTCCCAATTTCCCACCCAGAATTCCCAATTTCCCACCCCAAATTCCCAATTTCCCACTCAGAATTCCCAATTTTCCACCAAAAATTCCCAATTTCCCACCCCAAATTCCCAATTTCCCACCAAAAATTCCCAATTTCCCACCAAAAATTCCCAATTTCCCACCCCAAATTCCCAATTTCCCACCCCAAATTCCCAATTTCCCACCCAAAATTCCCAATTTCCCACCCAAAATTCCCCATTTTCCACCCAAAATTCCCAATTTCCCACCCAAAAATTCCCAATTTCCCACCAAAAATTCCCAATTTCCCACCCAAAATTCCCAATTTTCCTCCCAAAATTCCCAATTTTCCACCCCAAATTCCCAATTTTTCACCCAAAATTCCCAATTTCCCACCAAAAATTCCCAATTTCCCACCCAGAATTCCCAATTTCCCACCCCAAATTCCCGATTTCCCACCCAGAATTCCCAATTTCCCACCCAAAATTCCCAATTTCCCACCCAAAATTCCCAATTTCCCACCCCAAATTCCCAATTTCCCACCCAAAATTCCCAATTTCCCACTCAGAATTCCCTGTTTTCCATCCAGAATTCCCCAAATCCCAGGATTTTCCCCTAATTCCCGTTGTTTTTTCCCCAAATTCCCAGGGCTTTTTCCCCTAATTCCCATTTTTTCCCCCAATCCCCATTTTTTCCCCTAATTCCCAGTTTCCCATCCCTAATTCCCAGTTTTCCACCCCCAATTCCCATTTTTCCCATCCCTAATTCCCAGTTTTTCCTGGTTTTTCCTGTTTTTTTCCCAGTGGAGCTGCTGGTTCCTGGAATTCCCAGGGTTTTTCCCATCCCCAATTCCCGGGTTTTTTCCCCCAATTCCCAGTTTTCCACCCCCAATTCCCGGGGTTTTTCCCATCCCCAATTCCCAGTTTTCCACTCCCAATTCCCAGTTTCCATCCCTAATTCCCGGTTTTTCCCGTTTATTCCCATTTTTCCCCCAGTGGAGCTGCTGGCTCTCCGGCAGCTCTGGGCTGGAATTCCCAGGGTTTTTCCCATCCCTAATTCCCATTTTTCCCGTTTATTCCCCCCAGTGGAGCTGCTGGCCCCGTGGCAGCTCTGGGCTGGAATTCCTGGGGTTTTTCCCATCCCCAGTTCCCGGTTTTCCCATCCCTAATTCCCATTTTTCCCATCCCTAATTCCCATTTTTCCCCCCAGTGGAGCTGCTGGTTCCTGGAATTCCCGGGGTTTTTCCCATCCCTAATTCCCGTTTTTTCCCGGTTTTTCCCCCCAGTGGAGCTGCTGGCTCTGTGTCAGCTCTGGGCTGGAATTCCCGGGGTTTTTCCCATCCCTAATTCCCGGGGTTTTTTCCCCCAATTCCCAGTTTTCCACCCCCAATTCCCAGTTTCCATCCCTAATTCCCATTTTTCCCATCCCTAATTCCCGGTTTTTCCCGTTTTTTCCCGTTTTTTTTCCCAGTGGAGCTGCTGGCTCTGCGGCAGCTCTGGGTTGGAATTCCTGGAGTTTTTCCCATCCCTAATTCCCGGGGTTTTTCCCATCCCTAATTCCCAGTTTTTCCTGTTTTTCCCGTTTTTTTTCCCAGTGGAGCTGTTGGTTCCTGGAATTCCTGGGGTTTTTCCCATCCCTAATTCCCATTTTTCCCGGTTTTCCCCCCAGTGGAGCTGCTGGCTCTCCGGCAGCTCTGGGTTGGAATTCCCAGGGTTTTTCCCATCCCTAATTCCCATTTTTTCCATCCCTAATTCCCATTTTTCCCGTTTATTCCCATTTTTTTCCCAGTGGAGCTGCTGGTTCCTGGAATTCCCGGGGTTTTTCCCATCCCTAATTCCCATTTTTTCCTGGTTTTCCCCCCAGTGGAGCTGCTGGCCCTGTGGCAGCGCTGGGCTGGAATTCCTGGAGTTTTTCCCATCCCTAATTCCCATTTTTCCCGGTTTTTCCCGGTTTTTCCCCCCAGTGGAGCTGCTGGCTCTCTGGCAGCGCCGGGCTGGAATTCCTGGAGTTTTTCCCATCCCTAATTCCCATTTTTCCCATCCCTAATTCCTGTTTTTTCCCATTTTTCCCCCCAGTGGAGCTGCTGGTTCCTGGAATTCCCGGGGTCTTTCCCATCCCTAATTCCCGGGTTTTTTCCCCCAATTCCCAGTTTTCCACCCCCAATTCCCAGGGTTTTTCCCATCCCTAATTCCCATTTTTCCCGTTTTTTCCCCCCAGTGGAGCTGCTGGCCCTGCGGCAGCGCTGGACTGGAATTCCCGGGGTTTTTCCCATCCCTAATTCCCGGTTTTTCCCGGTTTTCCCCCCAGTGGAGCTGCTGGCCCTGTGGCAGCGCTGGGTTGGAATTCCCGGGGTTTTTCCCATCCCTAATTCCCATTTTTCCCATCCCTAATTCCCATTTTTCCCGGTTTTCCCCCCAGTGGAGCTGCTGGCCCTGCGGCAGCTCTGGGCTGGAATTCCCGGGGTTTTTCCCATCCCTAATTCCCATTTTTCCCGTTTTTTCCCTGTTTTCCCCCCAGTGGAGCTGCTGGTTCCTGGAATTCCTGGGGTTTTTCCCATCCCTAATTCCCATTTTTCCCTGTTTTTCCCCCCAGTGGAGCTGCTGGCTCTGTGGCAGCTCTGGGTTGGAATTCCTGAAGTTTTTCCCATCCCTAATTCCCGGTTTTTCCCGTTTTTTTCCCATTTTTCCCCCCAGTGGAGCTGCTGGTTCCTGGAATTCCCAGGGTTTTTCCCATCCCCAATTCCCAGGTTTTTTCCCCCAATTCCCAGTTTTCCACTCCCAATTCCCAGTTTCCACCCCTAATTCCCATTTTTCCCATCCCTAATTCCCGTTTTTTCCCCCCAGTGGAGCTGCTGGTTCCTGGAATTCCTGGAGTTTTTCCCATCCCCAATTCCCGGGCTTTTTCCCCCAATTCCCAGTTTTGCACCCCCAATTCCCAGTTTCCATCCCTAATTCCCATTTTTCCCATCCCTAATTCCCGGTTATTCCCGGTTTTCCCCCCAGTGGAGCTGCTGGCTCTCCGGCAGTGCTGGGTTGGAATTCCCGGGGTTTTTCCCATCCCTAATTCCCATTTTTTCCCATTTATTCCCGTTTTTTTTTCCCAGTGGAGCTGCTGGTTCTGTGGCAGCTCTGGGTTGGAATTCCCAGGGTTTTTCCCATCCCTAATTCCCATTTTTTCCATCCCTAATTCCCAGTTTTTCCTGGTTTTTCCTGTTTTTTTTCCCAGTGGAGCTGCTGGTTCCTGGAGTTCCTGGAGTTTTTCCCATCCCTAATTCCCATTTTTCCCGTTTTTTTTCCCAGTGGAGCTGCTGGTTCTGTGGCAGCTCTGGGCTGGAATTCCCAGGGTTTTTCCCATCCCCAATTCCTGGTTTTTCCCTGTTTTCCCCCCAATGGAGCTGCTGGTTCCTGGAATTCCCGGGGTTTTTCCCATCCCTAATTCCCAGGGTTTTTCCCATTTTTCCCGGTTTTTCCCCCCAGTGGAGCTGCTGGCTCTGTGGCAGCTCTGGGCTGGAATTCCCGGGGTTTTTCCCATCCCTAATTCCCATTTTTCCCGTTTTTTTCCCAGTGGAGCTGCTGGCTCTCCGGCAGCGCTGAGCTGGAATTCCTGGAGTTTTTCCCATCCCTAATTCCCATTTTTCCCGTTTTTTTCCCAGTGGAGCTGCTGGCTCTCCGGCAGCGCCGAGCCGAGGCCCTGCGGGAGCTGACGGAGGCGGCGCCGGGAATGTCGGAGGAGCAGCTCCTGGAGCTCCGGGCTGACATCAAGGTGATCCCTCGGGAATTCCCGGAATTCCAGCCCCAATCCCTCGGGAATTCCCAGAATTCCAGCCCCAATCCCTCGGGAATTCCATCCCCATCCCTCAGGAATTCCCGGAATTCCATCCCCAATCCCTCGGGAATTCCTGGAATTCCATCCCCATTCCAGCCCCAATCCCACGGGAATCCCAGCCCAAATTCCTTGGGAATTCCCGGAATTCCAGCCCAAATCCCTTGGGAATTCCATCCCCAATCCCTCGAGAATTCCCGGAATTCCATCCCCAATCCCACGGGAATTCCCAGAATTCCATCCACAATCCCTCAGGAATTCCCGGAATTCCGGCCCCAATCCCTCAGGAATTCCCGGAATTCCAGCCCCAATCCCACGGGAATTCCCGGAATTCCGGCCCCATCCCTCAGGAATTCCTGGAATTCCATCCCCATCCCTCAGGAATTCCTGGAATTCTGGCCCCAATTCCATCCCCAATCCCACGGGAATTCCCGGAATTCCAGCCCAAATCCCACGGGAATTCCCGGAATTCCGGCCCCAATCCCTCGGGAATTCCTGGAATTCCATCCCCATCCCTCGGGAATTCCCGGAATTCCTGCCCAAATCCCTCAGGAATTCCTGGAATTCCAGCCCCATCCCTCGGGAATTCCCAGAATTCCATCCCCAATCCCTCAGGAATTCCCAGAATTCCATCCCCAATCCCTCGGGAATTCCCAGAATTCCTGCCCCAATCCCACTGCCCCCATCTCGCTGGGAATTCCCATTTTTCCCTGCCCCATTCCTGGCAGAAATCCCCATTTTCCCACTCCCCATTCCCGGTGTCAATCCCGCTTTTCCCGCTTTTCCCACTTTTCCCACTTTTTTTCCCGTTTTTTCCCAATTTTTCCCATTTTTTCCCCTTTTTTTCCCTGTTTTTCCCACTTTTTTTCCCATTTTTTCCTGCTGTTTTTCCCACTTTTTTTCTCACTTTTTTCCCACTTTTTTTCCCACTTTTCCCGTTGTTTTTTCTCACTTTTTTCCCACTTTTTTTCCCATTTTTTCCCATTTTTTCCCCTGTTTTTCCCACTGTTTTTCCCACTTTTTTTCCTGTTTTTTCCCACTGTTTTTCCCACTTTTTTCCCACTTTTTTTCCCATTTTTTCCCACTTTTTTTCCCACTTTTCCCGTTGTTTTTTCCCACTTTTTTCCCACTTTTTTCCCGTTTTTCCCGTTTTTTCCCGTTTTTTCCCGCTGTTTTTCCCACTTTTTTTCTCACTTTTTTCCCACTTTTTTTCCCACTTTTCCCGTTGTTTTTTCCCGCTGTTTTTCCCTGTTTTTCCCATGTTTTCCCACTGTTTTTCCCGCTGTTTTTCCCGTTTTTCCCTGTTTCCCAGCACTTTGTGAGTGAGCGGAAGTTGGATGAGGAGCTGGGCCGGGCCGGGCGCTTCGGCTGCGACCTCGACGCCCTCAGGGGCAGCATCGGAGCCTTCGGACAGGGTGGGTCCGGAATTCCCGAAAATTCCAGGAAAATCCCATGGGAATGGGCCCTGGGAACTGCCCCAGCCTTCGGACAGGGTGGGTCCGGAATTTCCGGAAAATTCCAGGGAAAATTCCAGGGAAATTCAGGGAAAATCCCGTGGGAATGGGCCCTGGGAATGGCTCCAGCCTTCGGACAGGGTGGGGCCAGAATTCCCGGAAAATTCCAGGGAAAATTCCAGGGAAAATCCCGGGAAAATCCTGAGAAAATCCCGTGGGAATGGGCCCTGGGAACAGCCCCAGCCTTCGGACAGGGTGGGTCCAGAATTCCCAGAAAATTCCAGGAAAATTCCTGGGAAAATCCTGCGGGAATGGGCCCTGGGAATGGCTCCAGCCTTCGGACAGGGTGGGGCTGGAATTCCAGAAAATTCCAGGGAAAATCCCGTGGGAATGGGCCCTGGGAACTGCCCCAACCTTCGGACAGGGTGGGGCTGGAATTCCCAAAAATTCCAGGGAAAATTCCAGGGAAATTCAGGGAAAATCCCGTGGGAATGGGCCCTGGGAATGGCCCCGGCCTTTGGGTAAAGTGGGGCCAGAATTCCAGAAAATTCCAGGGAAAATCCCAGGAAAATCCCATGGGAATGAGCCCTGGGAATGGCCCCGGCCTTTGGGTGAGATGGGGCTGGAATTCCCAGAAAATTCCAGGGAAATCCAGGGAAAATCCCGTGGGAATGGGCCCTGGGAACTGCCCCAGCCTTCGGACAGGGTGGGTCTGGAATTCCCGGAAAATTCCAGGAAAATCCCGGGAAAATCCCAGGAAAACCCTGGGAAAATCCTGCCCTGGGAACAGCCCAAGACTTGGGTGAGGTGGGGCCAGAATTCCTGGAATTCCCGGAATTCCCATTAATCCCAATCATTCCCAAGAATTCCCGGAATTCCTGGAATTCCCAATAACCCCAATAATCCCAAGAATTCCCGGAATTCCCGCTGATCCCGCTCTCTCCCGGGCAGTTTCCCACCCCCGGCCGAGCTATTCCAGCCGCTCCCGCTGCAGCTCCGGCCCCGCATTCCCAGCGGGATCGGCCCCGGAATTCCCACCGGGATCGGCTCCAGAATTCCCAACGGGATCAGCCCCGGAATTCCCACCGGGATCGGCTCCAGAATTCCCGGAATTCCCACCGGGATCGGCCCCGGAATTCCCGGAATTCCCACCGGGATCGGCCCCGGGATCGGCTCCAGGATCCCCCGAGGGCAGCGCGGCCCCAACGGAGCCCCCACAGGTGGGTCGGGAATACTGGGAATACTGGGAATACTGGGAATGCTGGGAATACTGGGAATACTGGGAATGTTGGGAATGTTGGGAATACTGGGAATGCTGGGAATGTTGGGAATGTTGGGAATGTTGGGAATGCTGGGAATACTGGGAATGTTGGGAATGCTGGGAATGTTGGGAATGTTGGGAATGCTGGGAATGCTGGGAATACTGGGAATACTGGGAATACTGGGAATGTTGGGAATGTTGGGAATGCTGGGAATACTGGGAATGTTGGGAATACTGGGAATGTTGGGAATGTTGGGAATGTTGGGAATGTTGGGAATACTGGGAATGTTGGGAATACTGGGAATGTTGGGAATGTTGGGAATGTCGGGAATGTCGGGAATGTCGGGAATGTCGGGAATGTTGGGAATACTGGGAATACTGGGAATACTGGGAATGTTGGGAATACTGGGAATGTTGGGAATACTGGGAATACTGGGAATGTTGGGAATGTTGGGAATGTTGGGAATACTGGGAATGTTGGGAATACTGGGCATGTTGGGAATACTGGGAATAGGAACTTTGGGAATATCAGGAATGGGAATTTTGGGATGGGGATTGGGATTGGGAACGTTGGGATTGGGAACATTGGGAATATTGGGAATATTGGGAATATCAGGAACAGTAACTATGGGAATATTGGGAATGGGAACTTCGGGAATATCAGGAATGGGAATATTGGGATTGGGAATGTTGGGAACTTTGGGAATATCAGGAATGGGAACTTTGGGAATGTTGGGAATGGGAACGTTTGGATTCAGGGTCTCCCTCCCCCCAATCCTCCCCAGAACATCGGGATCGGGATCCGAGGGGCTCGGAATGGGATTTGGGATTTGGGATCCGGGATTTGGGATTTGGGATCCGGGATTTGGGATCTGGGATCTGGGATTTGGGATTTTGGGATCTTTTCCCGTTTTCCCCGCAGCTCCCCCAGCGGAGCCGGAAATCTCCGGGAGCAGCCGGACCCCGCCCCTCCCCCCAGCGCCCGCCAGGAATTCCCAAAAATCCCCAAAATCCCCAAAACCCTGAAAATCCCAAAAACCCCAGAATTCCCAAAAATCCCCAAAACCCTGAAAATCCCAAAAATCCCGAAATCAAAACCTCCAAAAACCCCGAAATTCCCAAAACCCACAAAAATCCCAAAAACCCCAAAAATCCCGGAATTCCCAAAAATCCCGAAATTCCCAAAAACCCCAAAAACCCCAGGAACCCCAAAATTCCCAAACCCCCCGGAATTCCCGACCCCGCCGCGCTCCGGAGCCGCCCGGGACTTCGGGAAGCGCCGGGAAAGCTCCGCAGGAGCCGCCCCGAGGGAGCCAATTCCTGAAATTCCTGAAATTCCTGAAATTCCCGGAATTCCGGGATCGGGATTTGGGATCCCATCCCGGGAATCTTCACAATTCCCACTTTGGTGCCATTTTTCCCACTTTTTTCCCACTTTTTTTCCCATTTTTTCCCCATTTTTTCCCATTTTTTTCCCATTTTTTCCCATTTTTTCCCACTTTTTTCCCAAATTTTTCCCACTTTTTTCCCATTTTTTCCCAATTTTTTCCCTTTTTTTCCCACTTTTTTCCCATTTTTTTCCCATTTTTTCCCATTTTTTCCCATTTTTTTCCCAATTTTTTCCCATTTTTTCCCATTTTTTCCCCATTTTTTCCCCCCTTTCCCTGCGTTTTTCCCACCGGGATTTTTGGGATTTGGTTTTGTCCCAATCCCGGAATTTTTCCCCCCTCCCCATTCCCAAAATTCCCGAAATTCCCAAAATTCCCGAAATTCCCAAAATTCCCGAAATTCCCAAAATTCCGGCCTCGCGCTGGCAGCGAGGGAAGAGCCGGGAATTGGGGGGGGAAATTCGGGATTTTGGGGGGGATCCTTTGGAATTTGGGGGATCCCAAAATCTGGGAATGTTCCCCCTGGAATTTGGGAATTTTCCCTTTGGAATTTGGGAATTTTCCCCCTGGAATTCTGGAATTTTTCCCTTTGGAATTCGGGAATTTTCCCCTTTGGAATTTTCCCTTTGGAATTTTGGATTTTCCCCTTTGGAATTTGGGAATTTTTCCCTTTGGAATTTCCCTTTGGAATTCTGGAATTTTCCCTTTGGAATTTGGGAATTTTCCCTCTGGAATTTGGGATTTTTCCCTTTGGAATTCAGGATTTTTCCCTTTGGAATTTGGGAATTTTCCCCTTTGGGATTTTCCCTTTGGAATTCGGAAATTTTCCCCTTGGAATTTGGGAATTTTCCCTTTGGAATTTGGGAATTTTTCCCCTGGAATTCTGGAATTTTTCCCCCTGGAATTCAGGATTTTTCCCTTTGGAATTTGGGATTTTTCCCTTTGGAATTTGGGAATTTTCCCCTTTGGAATTTCCCCTTTGGAATTCGGGAATTTTCCCCTCTGGAATTTGGGATTTTTCCCCCTGGAATTCTGGAATTTTCCCTTTGGAATTCGGAAATTTTCCCTTTGGAATTTGGGAATTTTCCCTTTGGAATTCAGGATTTTTCCCCCTGGAATTCTGGAATTTTCCCCTTTGGAATTCGGGATTTTTCCCCTTTGGAATTCTGGAATTTTCCCTTTGGAATTCTGGAATTTTCCCTTTGGAATTCTGGAATTTTCCCTTTGGAATTCAGGGTGTTTCCCCCCTCCCCTCCCCCACCAAAAACACTCCGGGATTTTTGGATTTTCTCTGGAATTTATTTCAGGAATTTCCCCCCCTCCCCCCAACCCCAAATTTCCAGGATTTTTTGGGAATTTTCGGGATATTTGAGGAATTCCCAAATTTTCCTCTTCCCTCTTTTTTTTTTCCCATTTTTTTTTTCCTAAGTTTGTTTTTTTTGGGAATTTTTTTCCCCCTTTAATGAAGGAAAAATCGAAACCGAATCCAATAAAAACTTTGGAGCTTTAAAATCCGGGAATTTTTCTGGGAATTTCTGGGATTGGGGGGGGGAGGGGGGGGGGATCCCAATTTTGGGGGAATTCCCGGGAAATTCGTCCCTCATTGACTGGGGGGGGGCAGGGCTGAACTGGGAGCACTGGGAGGGTCCCAGTCCCAAACTGGGAGCACTGGGAGGGTCCCAGTCCCAAACTGGGAGCACTGGGAGGGTCCCAGTCCCAAACTGGGAGCACTGGGAGGGTTCCAGTCCCAAACTGGGAGCACTGGGAGGGTCCCAGTCCCAAACTGGGAGCACTGGGAGGGTTCCAGGTTCAAACTGGGAGCACTGGGAGGGTTCCAGTCCCAAACTGGGAACACTGGGAAGGTC
The DNA here is from genome assembly GCA_038429875.1 of Poecile montanus. Taxonomy (NCBI): domain Eukaryota; kingdom Metazoa; phylum Chordata; class Aves; order Passeriformes; family Paridae; genus Poecile; species Poecile montanus. Next base: position 1,549,539 of record CM076531.1, read on the forward strand.
CAAGGTTCAAACTGGGGTCACTGGGAGGGTCCCAGTCCCAAACTGGGAGGGTCCCAGTCCCAAACTGGTGTCACTGGGAGGGTCCCAGTCCCAGACTGGTGTCACTGGGAGGGTCCCAGTCCCAAACCGGGAGGGTCCCAGGTTCAAACTGGGAGCGCTGGGAGGGTCCCAATCCCAAACTGGGAGGGTCCCAGTCCCAAACTGGGAGCACTGGGAGGGTCCCAGTCCCAAACTGGGAGCGCTGGGAGGGTCCCAATCCCAAACTGGGAGCACTGGGAAGGTCCAAGGCTCAAACTGGGGTCACTGGGAGGGTCCCAGTCCCAAACTGGTGTCACTGGTGCGGCACTGGTCTGTCACTGGTCCGTTACTGGTGTTACTGGTCTGTCACTGGTGTCCCTGACGCTGTTACTGGTGTCACTGGGGAGGGGAGGGTCCCAATCCCAGACTGGTGTCACTGGTGTGTCACTGGTGTGTCCGTGGTGCTGTTACTGGTGTTACTGGGAGTGTCCCAGTCCCAAACTGGTGTTACTGGTCTCACTGGTGTCACTGGGAGTGTCCCTGGCTCTGTCCGTGGCTCTGTTACTGGTGTCACTGGTGTCACTGGTCCGTTACTGGTGTTACTGGTGTTACTGGTGTCACTGGTGTCACTGGTGTCACTGGTGCTGTCACTGGTGTTACTGGTGCCACTGGTCCATTACTGGTCTCACTGGTGTCACTGGGAGTGTCCCAGTCCCAAACTGGTGTCACCGGTGCTGTCCCTGGTGTCACTGGTGCTGTCCCTGCTGTCCCTGTCCCTGGTGTTACTGGTGTCACTGGTCTGTCACTGGTGCTGTCACTGGTGTTACTGGTGTCCCTGGTGTCCCTGGTGTCACTGGGAGTGTCCCAGTCCCAAACTGGTGTCACTGGTGTCACTGGTCCGTTACTGGTGTCCCTGCTGTCCCTGTCCCTGGTGTCACTGGTGCTGTCCCTGGTGTCACTGGTCCGTTACTGGTGTTACTGGTCTGTTACTGGTGTCACTGGTGCTGTCCCTGGTGTCACTGGTCCGTTACTGGTGTTACTGGTCTGTTACTGGTCTGTCACTGGTGCTGTCCCTGTCCCTGTCCCTGTCCCTGGTGTTACTGGTGTCACTGGTGTCACTGGTGCTGTTACTGGTGTCACTGGTGTCACTGGTGCTGTTACTGGTCTGTTACTGGTCTCACTGGTGTTACTGGTCTGTTACTGGTCTGTTACTGGTCTGTTACTGGTGTTACTGGTGTCCCTGCTGTCCCTGTCCCTGGCCGAGCCGCGCGGCCTCGCTGCGGATCAGCGCGATCAGCTCGTGGTTGATGAGGAAGACGAAGCGCAGGCTGGCGATCTGGGGGGGCACAGCCTCAATCCAGGGACCCCAAAAAACCCCCAGGGACCCCAAAAACCCCCTCAGGACACCCAAAACCCACCCGGGACCCCCCAAAATCCCCTCAGGACCCCCCAAATTCACCCCAGGACCCCCCAAAACCCCCCAGGGACCCCCCAAACTCACCCAGGGATCCCCAAAACCCCCCCAGGACCCCCAAACTCACCCCAGGGACCCCCAAAACCCCCCTGGGACCCCCCAAACCCCCCCCAGAACCCCCCAAATCCTCCCCAGGACCCCCCAAAATCCCCTCAGGACCCCCCAAACTCCCCTCAGGACCCCCCAAATCCCCCTCAGGACCCCCCAAAACCACCCCAGGGACCCCCCAAAACCCCCCTGGGACCCCCAAAATCTCCCCAGAACCCCCCAAATCCCCCCCAGAATCCCCCAAAACCCCTCAGGGACCCCCCAAACTCACCCAGGGACCCCCAAATCCCCCCAGGACCCCCAAAATCTCCCCAGAACCCCCCAAATCCCCTTCAGGACCCCCCAAACCCCCCCCAGGACCCCCCAAATCCTCCCCAGGACCCCCCAAAACCCCTTCAGGACCCCCCAAAACCCCCTGGGACCCCCCAAACTCACCCAGGGACCCCCAAAACTCCCCCAGGACCCCCAAACTCACCCCAGGAACCCCCAAAACCCCCCTGGGACCCCCCAAAACCCCCCCAGAACCCCCCAAATCCTCCCCAGGACCCCCAAAACCCCCCCAGGGACCCCCAAAACCCCTCCAGGACCCCCCAAAACCCCCCAGGACCCCCAAACTCACCCCAGGGACCCCCAAAACCCCCCGGGAACCCCCAAATCCCCTCCCCAGAACCTCCAAATTCACCCAGAACCCTCCAAATCCTCCCCTAAATCCCCCTCAGGACCCCCCAAAATCCCCTCAGGACCCCCCAAAACCCCTCAGGGACCCCCCAAACTCACCCCAGGGACCCCCAAAATCCCTCAGGGACCCCCAAACTCACCCAGGGACCCCCCAAAACCCCCCCAGAACCCCCCAAATCCTCCCCAGGACCCCCAAAACCCCTTCAGGACCCTCCAAACTCACCCCAGGGACCCCCCAAAACCCCCCTGGGACCCCCAAAATCTCCCCAGAACCCCCCAAAATCCCCTCAGGACCCCCAAAACCCCCCCAGGACCCCCCAAATCCCCTTTAGGACCCCCCAAAACCCCCCCAGGACCCCCCAAATCCCCTTTAGGACCCCCCAAAACCCCCCTGGGACCCCCAAAATCTCCCCAGAACCCCCCAAATCCCCCCCAGGACCCCCCAAAACCCCCCCAGGACCCCCCAAAACCCCCCCAGGACCCCCCAAATCCTCCCCAGGACCCCCCAAATCCCCCCCAGGACCCCCCAAATCCTCCCCAGGACTCTCAGAAATCCCCTTCAGGACCCCCCAAATCCTCCCCAGGACCCCCCAAAACCCCTTCAGGACCCCCCAAACTCACCCAGGGACCCCCAAAACCCCCCAGGAACCCCCAAATCCCCTCCCCAGAACCTCCAAATTCACCCAGAACCCTCCAAATCCTCCCCCAAATCCCCCTCAGGACCCCCCAAAACCCCTTTCAGGACCCCCCAAACTCACCCCAGGGACCCCCCAAATCCACCCCAGGACCCCCCAAATCCCCTTCAGGACCCCCCAAATCCCCCCAGGACCCCCCAATTCCCACCTCCACCACGGAGTTGTTGTTGAGTTTCCATTTGTTGCCCCCCAGCACCGGGCGCCCGTCGATGTAAATCGGGCGCCGGCCCTCGTTGGCGATGAAGAAATCCCCGTTGTTCTTCAGCTTGATCACCCCTGGAAAGAGAAATTCCAGGGATTTCAGGGGATTCCCAAAAATTCCGGAAGGTTCCGGGCGATTCCCGCGGATTTTGGGGGTTTTTGGAGGGGTTGGAAGGGTGGGGAAGGGAGGAAATGTCGCAAAAAAAGCTCAAAAAGTTCCCCCAAAATGGGCTCGGGGTGGTGAAAAATGTCCCCAAATTCATGGGGGTGTTAAAACTTCACTGAAAAATATCAAAAGATCCCAAATCACCCCAAAAAACCCCCCAAAAAAAACCCCAAAAATGCTCCAAAACACCCCAAAAAACCTCAAAAAAACCCCAAATCCCCCCCAAAAAACCCCAAATCCCCCCCCAAAAAAACCCAAATCCCCCCAAAAAACAAAACACCCCCAAAAACCCCAAAACCCCAAAAAAATCCCAAATCCCCCCAAAAAAACCCCCAAAAAACCCAAATCCCCCCAAAAAACCCCAAATCCCCCCCCCAAAAAAAACCCAAATGCCCCCACAAAAAAAAACCCAAAAAACCCAAGAAAACCCCCAAAAAATCCCGAAAAAACCCCAAATCCCCCCAAAAAGATGCCCAAAAAAATCCAAATCCCCCCCCAAAAAAACCCCAAATCCCCCACAAGAAACCCAAAATCCCCCCAAAAAAACCCAAATCCACCCCCCAAAAAACCCCAAAAAACCCCCAAAAAACCCAAATCCCCCCTAAAAAAACCCGAAAAAAACCAAGAAAACAAAAAAAAAAAAACCCTCAAAAATCCCCAAATCTCCCCCAAAAAAAACTCCAAAAAATCCCGAAAAAACCCCAAATCCCCCCAAAAAACCCCAAATCCCCCCAAAAAAACCCCAAAAAATCCCCAAAAAACCCTAAAAAACCCCAAAAAACCCCCAAATCTCCCCCAAAAAACCTCAAAAAAATCCCAAAAAACCCCAAATCCCCCCCAAAAAACCCCCAAAAAACCCCAAATCCCCCCCAAAAAATCCCCAAATCCCCCCAAAAAAACCCCCAAAAAATCCCAAAAAAACCCCAAACCCCCCCAAAAAAAACCCCAAAAAACAAAAAAAAACCAAAAAAACCCCAAAAAAACCTCAAAAAAATCCCGAAAAAAAACCAAAATCCCCCCAAAAAGACCCCAAAAAAAACCCCCAAAAAAACCCCCAAAAAAGCCCCAAAAAACCCCAAATCCCCCCAAAAAGACCCCAAAAAAAAAATCCCAAAAAATCCCCAAATCCCCCCCCCAAAAAACTCCAAATAACCCCCAAAAAAACCCGAAAAATCCCCAAATCCCCCCCAAAAAAATCCCAAAAAAACCCCAAATCCCCCCCCAAAAACTCCAAAAAACCCCCAAAAAACCCCAAAAAATCCCTCAAAAATCCCCAAATCCCTCCCAAAAAAAACCCAAAAAAACCCAAGTCCCCCCCAAAAAAACCCCCAAAAAAAACCCCGAAAACCGCCGAAAAAAATCCCAAAAAACCCCAAATCCCCCCAAAAAAACCCAAAAAATCCCCAAATCCCCCCCAAAAAAAACCCCAAAAAATCCCCAAAAAAACCCCAAATCCCCCAAAAAACCCCCAAAAAATCCCCAAAAAAACCCCCAAAAAAATCCTCAAAAATCCCCAAATCCCCCCAAAAAACCCCAAAAACCCCAAATCCCCCCAAAAACCCAAATCCCCTCAAAAATCCCCAAATCCCCCCAAAAAACCCCAAATCCCCCCTATAAAGACCCCAAATCCCCCCTATAAAGACCCCAAATCCCCCCTA